>MU106266.1:0-13419 GCA_012274485.2 Sinapis alba
TAAGTAGCATATGAAAATTAAGAACAACAATTTTCATGAACCATCTTTACACCGATGATTACAGGCATCTTGAAAAAACCCTATTCTGATCTAAAAGCATTAGTTGCGTGGATCACAAGGATCCACATAAAACAACTATTAGTAAGTCAGCAGCAGCAAAAGGTTGTCTTTTGATAAACATAAACAAAGATAGGATACGAAAAATCTTGAATTTCATGGCGTCCTCTTGAAAAAAACAAGAACCCTAAACTCAGTTTCACAAACTCTGTTGTACACAAACAGAGAATCCATCGGAAAAGCTTTATATCTGCAGATTCAACTCACTCTGGAATTGATCTTACCAAAGGATTCAAGTCTCAGGGGTTCGTGTCCGAGAGTCGCTTCAGTACTTCAACTTCGGTTCCGAATTCAATCGCCTCTGCTCTGCTCTCGATGATCTGCTAACCCAGGGGATTCACAGACTCTTTGGTTCAGTTCTCCATCAAACCGGTCTTGTAACTTAACCCAGCTCCTGGTTTATTCATTTGGTTCAATTGGGTAAGAACAAAAACTACTGGGCCTAGGTTGGGCTTGCTTTCATATTTTATCTCTTGTGCTCTATATTAAAGACCCATTAACAACATGCAATGATCAGAATCATCAGATCATGAGTCCAATCTCTCGTATAGGTGTTTTTTTTTTTTTGAGAATTGGCTTTCATAAAAGTGTTATTTTAGGATTTAGTTTTGTAATTTGTAAATGTCATTTTTCTACTACATTTTTTAATATAAAGTTTGATTTTCATCCATGCCATATATATATATATATATATATATATATATATATATATTAAATAGTGGGTAAAAACATGATGCTATTTCTCGCATATACATGTAAAATTAAGTTTTACTGTCGAGCTCTTGAAATGTTTCCCAAGTGTTAATACATGTGAGTTTGTTTTCTTCTTAACAATAGAAATATTCGTTTTTTTTTATTTTCGTTCTCTGGTCCTTCTATTTTTTAATTGGGGTGATGCGTGTTAGGTTGAAATAGATGGTACGCATTACTCTCAAATTAGTCACTGAATAGAGACCGACAAGCAAGTGACTAGAGTCTTGCAATGATTCCACATATATAGTACCCAAATGACCTTTTCATGATTCTGACTTTATTTTTGTATTTTGTCGGCAATATACACTATTTATTTTGTCTCATCGAAAATTATGAACCAAGTTATATATGTGCACTAATCATCAAAACGTTCATGCGTCAAACTTAGGTATAAGCTGCGTTGTTAGTCTTGACCTTTTTGCTATGTATTGCGAGTTGTGAGTCACATTTGTTTATCATGTAAGTGATCGAATCTTGTAGACTGATACACTAACAAATCATGAGTTATATAGCCACCACTATGAGATCACTATACTTGCAACCATTTAATAAAATAAAAGGGAATATTGTGGTTAATAATTGGCAGTAAAAGTAAGAGTGGTGTGAACCAAGAAAAGGCTCTAAGCCAAGCAAAAGATAAGAAGAGGAATCAAAGTACTCACAAAATGTACCTTTTGTAAATAAAAAACCTGCAGCCTTATGTGTGGGGAAGAACTGAATAGGGACCTCCCCTCCATGCAAATAATATCTATCATATAAAGATTTTGATTCTACAGCTGGTTTCAAATCTTTGCATTTTTGTTATTTTATCTTAATGAATCTCAGTATATGATCGAGCTTCTCTGCTTAAAAAATACTAAAGTAAATACTCATACTTGTAGACGAAACCAATGTTAATAATTGGTTGGATTGGTTTTAGTTCTTTGGCTATGTCACAATTCACGCCTTTCTAAATAAGAACGAATGACTTGGTCTAGATTACTTAATTATCTATTAGATTACGTTCTAACTTACAGTTAAAGTGTTCGTCCACACATACCGACGTAATCATATTATACATCATTTATAAAAATTATAAAATTTGATTTTATTTTTATGATTTTTTTTTTGGATAATAACATAATATATGGCACGTAGTATATATGAATTTATTTTAAAAATATATGAACCAATTATTATGGAAAACCATAAACATTTCTAAGTAAATCTTAACAAAATCTTTTTCTTTCTTCAACTTGAGAGTCATATAATCTATATAAATTAAATTTTGGAATTTAGGAACCAAGACAAATATTTCATTAGGTTTTATCTTATCGGTTAATAACTAGTTACATCATTAAATCTTGGAGAGTCATTAAATCTTGTTATTACAGCTTTTATATATCACTCTCTATTTTTTGAACACCTATATCATTCTTATAAAAAATAAAATGAACGAATTTTGGTGATGACTAAGTTTGGATGTTTATCGAAATAAATTATTACTAAATTTTTTTTTGATCAAAAAATTATTATTAAACTTTAAGAACCTTTTGTTCATCTTTAATTAGACGATTTTTTTGGTGTACATAGTTATATGACGATTTTACGAGGACAGAGGAACAAAGAACTATCCAGGGTCTTCTATATGTTCTGTGTTAAATTATTGAAAAAGGAAAAAGAAACTAGAAGAAATAACTGTAAAGAAAGATCGATTATTTATATTTTTACTCAAAAAGATCGATCATTAACTACAATTATGACACAATCAATAAACTCTCATAAGGCGACATCATAGAATCTACATAGAATCAAATCAACCCTTAATCATTATATTCATCATCATCATGCCTTCTCGGATTGGTAAGGAGAAAGAGTTTGGCGCTCAGACTCAGAGACACGAGTAGCATGAAACTTGGCTATGAAAGCAGAAGCTTTGCGGTCGATACCTGGTTCAGCCACCCAATAACGTTTGTCTTCGTCACTAGCCATTGCTTTGCGAGTGTAAACGACGTCGTCCCATGAGGCGTCTACTTCCACTCTATGAGATCTTCTTGTTTTAAAGAAGCTGAAAAGAGAGAACCTCTTGCTACTTTTTGTTCTGTTTCCTCCCATTAGTATTTGTCTAGTTTTGGAACAGAAGAAGAAGAAGAGACACGAAAATGAAGAGAGGTTGTTTTAATGTGTTGGTGCTATAAGTGGAGATGTGGGTTTGTGCATGTATTTATAAGGAATATGGTTCACCAAAACAGTTGCGAGTGAAGCAATAATATAATAGTTTAGCAGTTAATCCCAAAATGTTAAATATCAGCAGTACGTAGCATGCAGCGACACAATTCTAATAATGATATTTTCAGTTGTCTTATTTAGTAATTCGATTTAATTTCAGTTTTAGTTTGTATGTTCTTTTTAATAAATTTGTATTTAAAAATTCATTGTTTTTTTTCTTTGGTTTGTTTTATATGTCTTTAAACAATATATAAACCTATATAAAAACGTTTCATATTACAAATTAAATTTCGGTGAGCTTTAGGTTTTGGTGTGTCTCAAACAAATTATGCATCTCTTTCTCAAAAGTATATCAATAAATTTGAATTTTCTGAATGTTTTATCACGAAATTCTTCCTCACTCATTTGCAATTTTTTGGGGAGTTTTATATCAATTCAAGAAACAATGTCAAATTTTCAAAAGGAACAATTGTTCAAATATAAAGCGTGAAAATCATAATAACCGGGAATCTTAAGGGTGATCTAACGGCAATGGATGGAGACACGTGGACTATTAACACAATCGGATGGTGGTGAAGATTTTGTAAAATTTCATGTCATAGTGTGTTGGTTTAAACTTTCAACTGACCCCAAAAAGCATTGGTTAGGCATCCAAGTTCTCTGTTTTGTTTGGTCTTTTATCTCACACTTTCTTTCTTCAACCTCTTTTCCCCTTTATAGTATTCTTTTTTTTTGGAACCAAATCTTTTTAAGAAACTGTTTTATTATTAGTTTTTAGTTACTTTGGAATTTTCTTTTGTTATTATCAAACTCAAAAATACTCCTACTTTCTTCTCCTTTTCCTTTCCCCACCAATCTTAGCAACTCTTGCCTAACTAAGCCCACTTTCATTTTTCCAAAACACTGCTCAGTTTACTCCCTAGATCCTCAACTAAACCTATGTATTTTTCACCGAAGATAAGCGATCACTAATATTTTAGAATTGGAATATACACGTAAGGACGATATTTCTAACTTTGAACCTTAACATCTGAAATATAATTCTCCACCACTTGATTGTGTTACCGCAGTACACGTTTCAAAACATTTTACCAAAGGCTCACACTCTTTTAAGAAAAAATATACTATCAACCAAATAAATTATTTGCACTGAATCTCTGAAATGATTTATTTCCATTGAGCTTTCCCAAATCTTTATGGAGTATATAATGTACCTTAGTTATGTGTACATTTACTCAGATATTAGGATATTGTATCGGTGGAGATGCTTATTTGAGATTTTTAACAATAAAAGGTTAATATTTTGATATGTTGTGTTTGTGTATTTAAATTTAATTGATTTAGATAGATATTGAATAATGAAAAAACAAAAGTGTGTCATCAAAATTTCTTACAGGTTCTCAAAGTTTCAGTTTTAAGAACTTCAGTCATTCTTTTTTCTTACTTTTCTATATTTTATTATTTTTATTTGATTAGCTACTTCGATGGAAAAGTTAAGCATCAAAATGGTTATATACTACTCCCTCCGTTTCAAAAAGTTACATATTCTAGATTTTTCACACATATTAAGAAAACACATTAAATTTCAATTGTAAGTATATTGTTTTTTGTAAATAACAATTTCCCATAACTTTTAACCAATAAAAATTCAATAAACAATATTAATTTTCTTGGAATTCACAGTTTTTCATTAAATAATACATTGAAAAGGTAAAACATACATCTTTTAGAAACAAATTTTTTTTCCAGAACATGAATCTTTCTGAAACGGAGGGAGTAGTTTTTATCCAAACGCCGATTAGCAATTACTAATGCGTAATACGCACGACTTTTCTATGGTTTCGTGGAAAATAAAGTTGGGTTTATGCTTTGTAACTATATTGAACGTAAGTAGGGGAACTAATTATCGGTTTCACATTAGCACAAAGATTTAGTATATATAAAATCCAAAAAGAAATACTATATAGATTTACGTATAAAAGTCTGTATATAATTTGGCAGAGATGCAGTATTATTATTATATAAGATTAGCACACAGTCAAAAGAGAAGTGGAAAAGAATCCGTGGGAGAATAAAAAGACTCAATATTGTAACAGAACATTAAAAGAGTTCTTATATGTGGAATATATCCAAGAACTACAAGCTATACACATAATCACTAGTTAATATATATTAGGCCGCTTTCATAAGATAATATCCTAATCTTCTTTGGTAATCTTTCACCTACAAACTGCAATTCTTTTGGCTGAAAACTAGCATGTTAAAACGGAACATATTTTTAGAATTGGAAGTGATCTACTGGTCTTGAAATTCGTAATTAGAATATATATAAGATGGGTCGTAACTTGTACGTAACCAATAAGATCAAGAAGGTAACAAAAAAAATTAGCATTAATTATGAATAATGAGATTGACAACTGGAAGTAAATTTAAATTTCACTTAATATAATATGAATGCTTATGAATCGGTTGCTATACAGTTGTGATGATCTTGTAGCATTTCTTCTAGTAACAGTTAAATAGAATGTTCTAAAAATCGGTTTTGGGTGGTGTATATGCGGTAAATCGGTCATAAACAAATCAATTTTGCTAAAATAATTTTTTTTTAAAGAATCAAAATGGTGGCTTGTCATTCGCCTATACACTAATCCTCTATAAATATCTAATTACTGACTGCGGATTTTGAATCATTAAAATGATCAATCCCTAAAATAAGGGGGAAAAGAATGCATGAAGTTAGTTAGTCTCGAATTATAACTACAATGTTATGCAGCTGATTGGCTACTAGTGTTGTTGATGGTGACGAGTAAGAAAATAACTCAAAACACGTGAATCATTTCTAGATCCGATTAAAATATAAAAGTTTAACATATCTTATGTACAAGAGTAATTAAAATTCTCCACTCATCAACTATTCGTTTTCATTTACGTGGAACCAAATTAATCACCAGAGAAGACGTACTCAAACGATAGCCAACAGATTGATAAAGCTCCAACTTGTAGAATCATTTCTATTTATATTGTTAATATATTGGTTCGTTGCATTTAGTTTAAGATTATATATTCAAGTTAATTAGCTGTAATCAATTACAATGATTATATAGTAATGTTTTTGTCTGAAACGAAACGAATATCAAGCATAATTATGCACCCAAAGATAAAAGCGAATCCATATTCTAATAACATCGCTTTCTAAATTGTGGATTTTGTTTTTCTTTTTTGATGAAATCGTAAATGAACGACCATATGTTTTACGTAGCATGAGAGAAGAGACGTTATTTGGCTCTAGATGGCACGATGTTTGGAATGAAATAAGTGATATGGCATGTGTTCATGTCAGAGAGCGTCCAAAACGACATGTAGTATGTAATGCTATGAGATGAGAAGCTTGAAGGCAGAATAGGTTCTGAAATTTTGGCAGTTATAACCGATTTAGTAAGATTTTAATAAAATATTTTATTTCAAATTTGAGAAATTAGTTTATGTAAATTATTTCAAAAAAAATTAGGAGTGTTATATGCCAATGTTTCATTTGTCAGAGAATGAGATAGAAAACACCAAACTATTTTTTTACAATCTTTGTTAAATTTTGGGATTTATAACTCAATTTAGTAAAAATTTAACTAATTTTTTTTACAAATTTGAAAAAAATAGTTTATAAAAATTATTTTTAAATAAATTTTTATGCCCAAATCTACTTCTGCCTGAAGGGAGTTGGGAAGAGAATGCGACAGAAAACAGCAAACTCTTTTAAAAAAAATTTTTGTTGACTTTTACAAGATCATAACCCCACAATAATTCACTCTTTCTCCCTACTCATAACACAATACAAAAGGGTTACAAAATTATCAGACTGAGTTTGAATAATAGTAACAAAACAGAAAAGAGAAGAATTTCTTGGACTGTTCCCTCTCTAGTTTTCGTGTTTACAAGGTTCAACAGCAGATAAATCACAAACCAAGCCATGGACACTGCTTCCTCGCATGTTCAGGTACTAACCTAGCCACCATCTCCACAGGCACACCTTTAAGCTCTGCTTTCACGCAACACATTAAATAAAGACCATGAGTTTTAAGTCACTTAGGCAACAATTTGAAGACAGGGAAGAATGTGGTTAGTACCATGAGGCTTGAAGTTGAATAATGGTGGAAGGAAACGTCCATTAGGCAACCGTGCATTCGGATCTCTAAGCTCATCAAAGAACGGGTGGACCAATGCATCCAGCTAATAAGCAAGACCACAAAATCTCAAGAACATAAGATAAAGAGACAAGAGATTCTGCAGAATGAAGGAAAGTGAAGAGAAAGTTGCAAATACTCACAGCTGAGCAACGGAGATTAGGAGAGTATTGAAGAAGCCTTGAGACCAAATCAACAGCTTCTGGAGGCATCCTCTTGTGGAAAATCTAGTCAACGATATACATTTCAGTTAACAGCTACTCAAAGAAGACATTGAACTAAGTTAAGTTTGATGTTTTGCATGAAACACAATCTACCTTATGCCATGGATGAGCTTTAATCTGAGGGAACTTGAACTCAGTGTAATTGGGATTCATGCATTTGATTTCTTCCCTTGTTGGTGTTCCCAAAACCTGTTCAATACATAAACACAGTCAAGTATAATCAATACACAACAGAGAAGTGTAACTATGTTACTAAAGTGAAATCAGTACAAAGGTTATACCTTTATAATCTCTACAAGCTGATCAACGCCGCTCTCACCAGGAAACAATGGCTGTCATGAACAAAAAGAACATATCAGAATTTGAAACAGAGCAAAGATGTTTTGGTTTGGAAGTTTAATTACCTGTCCTAGAAGAAGCTCAGCGAGAACACATCCTGTAGACCAGACATCAATGGCTGTAGTATACTCAGTTGCTCCAAAAATAAGCTCAGGTGCTCTGTAATACCTTGAGCAAATATATGAAATGTTTGG
This sequence comes from Sinapis alba, assembly GCA_012274485.2. Classification (NCBI taxonomy): domain Eukaryota; kingdom Viridiplantae; phylum Streptophyta; class Magnoliopsida; order Brassicales; family Brassicaceae; genus Sinapis; species Sinapis alba. The sequence continues at coordinate 8,014 of MU106266.1, forward strand.
CTCTCCTCTAACCTGTTTCAAGAATCAGCATTGATCAATAAATGGTTGAGTTCCTCTGCTTCAAAGAGAGGGGGAGATTCATCAAACGCACCAATACTTTAGCACTTCCAAAATCACAAAGCTTCACTTGATGAGTGTGTGGATTCACCAATAAGTTCTGAGGCTTTATGTCACGATGACACACGCCAATAGAACGGTGAATGTAGGCTAAGGACCTAAATATCTGCCAAAACATAGAGAAGACTCTTAAGAGAAGACCTCCAAAGAAACAAAACTTCAAAAATGGTACAAGTCTTTGAGATTAGTATCTACCTGATAGGTGTAGAGTTTGACGTAGACAATAGGCATGCGTTGGTTAAGTTTGTTGTAGTGTTTGATGACACGGTGTACTGTTTCCGGAACGTATTCAAGGACCAAGTTGAGGTAAAGCTCGTCTTTCTCGGTTGTTGAGAAGAAGCAGTGTTTTAAAGACACTACGTTTGGATGGTCGAGTAGCCTCATTGTTTGTAGCTCACGGTTCTTGTACCTTCGGTCTTGCAAAACTTTCTTTATCGCAACAGTTTCTCCTGTCTCTAAACATTTCGCCTGAGAAAAACAAACAATGATCATGTCAGTGGCAAAGACACATAGTTTGATAGAGATAAAGATTAAGACAAAACCCAAAACTCACTTGGAAGACAACGCCAAAGGAGCCATGTCCAACAACTCTCTCTGCCATGTAACTGATTGTCTGCAATTTTAGCATCCAAGAAGATTCACTTAGCTATTGCAAATACTTATACGATTCACTTAGCTAATGCAAATAAACTGAGGGCCAGTCTTGATCATTGGCCTATGGCCCCCAAATTTAGATTATTTTTAAAAATTTATATAAACTATTACTGAATTGTCTATAGCCTCTAAAAACTCAGGAGCGTCCTGAATACACTTAAATCAATTTATAAAAGAGAGATTTTGCGCAACACAAACCTGCTTTGGTTGGCCATTTCTTCCACCTATAGTAGTTACTATTATATGACCAGTCTCTGTGACATTACCGTTTACAATTGTAGCTTCCATTTCCTGGTGAACATCAATCAAGTCAGTTAACAAAAACGACCAAAAAAAAAACAGAACCTGATAACAAAAGAAACATACTTTATCATCTTGAATTTTCATGTGATTCATCTCCTCAGGTAATCTATCAACATCAGTAGTAACGTTTCCATTAGAATCTCTAACCGCGGGACTAGGCTCTACGCCCACCGTGGCCATTAGAATTTTTCTAGAAAGAAAAAAAGATTCTTCCTTTGTTCACTCTTCAAATCTCGATCAGATTAACCCTGCAGCAAAGTGTATCGTTAGAACACATGATTGGTATGCAAAGTTTAAAAAAAAAAAAATTATCTGAAAACTAATCTCAAGACTCATCTAGAAGCTAATCAACATGCAAAGTTTTGATTTTTAACGAGATAATGGGAAACAACAATCACCTTTAAAAAAAAAAAAAAAAAAAAAAAAAAAAAAAAAAAAAAAAAAAAAAAACAAAAAAAAAAAAAAAAAAAAAAAAAAAAAAAAAAAAAAAAAAGCAAGATCTAGCAATTAAAGAAGGTATAGAACCCTAATGGAAAACGGAAAAATTCATAAAAAATACCAAAAAAGAAAAAGATAGAAACTTTCAACTCAATCAACTCGCAGACAATCAAAATCAAATTCATCTTGGTCACATCTACCGATCTATATACATCATAAGATCGGAGATGAAGCTGACGAGAACGTACCAGGGAAACCCAGAAACTTGAGATCGAATATATGAGTAGATCCAACAGGGGAATATGGTTTGATGATGAATCCCTCTCTCTCTCTCTCCTTTTTCAGTTTGGTCTGAATGATAATAATAATTTGTAAGAATAAAAATGGAAGCTTTGTGGCTGGGGCCTTTTAATGAGGGGGGTAATGCTATAATGCGTTGGTGACAGTCATATCTTAAAAATCAAAATCCAAAAATAAATAAAAAATCAATTAATACTAAAAAGATAAGTCATTGGAGTTAGTAATAAATTGGAGTTTGAAAGTACATTGGTTTGGGTTTTTCCTACTTTTCGAGTTTTGACCATTCAAACCCCTTCTTTTTTTGCCACCCTAATCTAATCTAATACCTGTATTTATATATTAATGCAATCTACTAAAAAACGTTGATCTTCTCTATTTTAAAATTTTAGATTGTGATTAGTTGGAGTTGCATACTTACAAGAAGGTAATCCCACAATAATGCTAGCTGGTTTAAATCTCAAGAATAAATATTAAAATAAATTCCTTTTACATAAATTTAATGGCACATAAAAAGATTAATTTACCTTTGAAAAAGGAGTCAAACTCTTAAATGAGAAAGTTGATAAAGCTAAATTGACTAAATGGCACTATTCTCTTATAATTTAATTTCTTTTACAGATATTCAATAATTAGTTCATAAATGTCATAAAATTGTCTGCTAGTATGAAATTATGAGAACCTAGTTTAACAACCAACAAGCTACAAATACAATGGCATTTTCCAGCCAAGTATATAGTTTTTATAATGGTATTTTTAGTTTAATCGAAGAACCGAATAATATATAATAATTAAAATGGATGGGACATTTTGAAAAATTTGGAGAAAGCTGGTGAAGGTGGGGTCGGTGAGAAAACGACAAAGTAGGAGTAGTTTGGCTGTTTTCTGTTTACTAGTACATATACATGATAATACGCATGTATAACGGATATATCGGAATATGCCAAAGGGTTTACAGGTTGAACCGGGACCATGTGTCAAACGTGTCGGAGACGCAAGAAAAAATATAAAGCAGAAGAAGAAAAATAAATTTTTCAAATTTATCAGCGTCAGCGACCACTTTATAGGAATGGGAAAACATATCTGCCGTCGGTAGAACACTGGGACGTAACATGTTTGAATTGGGCTTTGTATTGGGGCTCGTGAAACAATGTTTAAATCTAATGATCAGGCCGAAAGTATGAACCTCTAGCAAACAAGTCATTTAAGTAGTGAAGCCCAGCATGAGAGAGCCACAATTCAACATAGTGACTCAAACAGGTTAGGGTTATGGAAACCTAGAGCTGACACTATCAAGACTTGATGCGCTCGATAGAGTACACTAGATCTGCCGTTAAACCTGGTCACGTTATCACTTGTGGACACTAAGAACATGATTATCCGGATTTCTTAAAGGGGTTTTTTGTACTGTTCGCGGATCTCACTAACATGTGGGGGCCGTGAACAGTGCAATAAACGGTTTTTAAAACTCTTAAATAAAAACCGTCTTTTGCACTGTTCACGGGACCCATTGACACATGTCGGCCCGCGATTGGTTTAATTTAAAAAAAAAAAAAAAAACTGAAAAAAAAAAACCTCAAAAGGGGTCTTTGGATTAAAAATGTTCTAAGGGACTGTTCGTTTCTCCATCTAGATGGAAATAATGACAAATAGAAAAATGAGCATCCTCTAAATCTTGGAGGCATGACAAAGTCAAGATTGATATTTGAAATATCCTCATGAAGGTGATGACTTTTAGCTGCATATATATAGATATGTGACAATTGGATTCAAGAACTTGATAAGTCAGCAATTTCGACTATAGCGAAGCTGTTATATTGTTTTAGTTGAAAAGCATTGTCGACTCTAAACTCTAAAAGGCAGCCGTCATTGGATTGGTCGGCAGCGTCTGAGGTCTAATGTCATGTGTTAAACAAAAAGACAAATACTAGATCATGTCCACAAGTTCTGATGGGTCGATTTGTAAGCGTCAACGTGTATACACTGAGAATGCCACTTAATTTGCCGATGCTATAAGAAAATGACCACTCCATAACGTAAGGGCCATTTTTGGTAATTGATATATGAAGAATGTGTGATCCCAAATATGGCAACATTTCAAGGAGGTTCCTGATCAGTTTTGTGGTTACCAAATATAAATAAAAAGTTTTTCATATTATTATGGACCCGAATTGATATTTAGAAATCTATTTATTTATTTTTGGGACCAAAAAGTGACATGTCTAGCATTCACCGAGACATATCAACAATAATATGCAAGCAAGTACTTTGTTTTTTTTCTAACGTTTTAAATGAGACTTGGCTTGAGTTGCATGTATCGTAGCATCTCGGATTAGAACTGGTTAATCCCTATTTAGAATGTTATAGAAGCACGACAATAGTTATAAAAAAAAGATGTATAAGGTCAGAAAGGGATCAGAAAGTGGTGGGTGGTCCTTGAGCCTTGAAGGAATCAAAGAAGACATCTCACACTTGACCCCAATTATCATGCCACCTTCTCTCTCACGTCTCCATCCATTTTCGTTGTCATCTCTTTTTTTCTTGAGGTTTTACTCCTTCAAACGTGTCACCTCTTTAATGGCAATATCTCTCATCTTTCAGTTGTTTTTGTATTCCCTGATTTTATCATTTATTTATGGGGGAAACAATTTAAATTATTTATGATGGTTTTACGTCAATTATTTTTGTTCAAAAAGAAAATTGTTAACATTAACCTAATCATGTTCTTTCAAACTATAAAATATTGTAGTTCAGTTTATATAATCAAGACTTAAATAATCTCCTCCCATCAGCTGACGTTGAGACAGTAATTAAGCCGATTAGCTTTGGTCTTTCCATAGATCATGTATAAATCTAGTTAGAAAAGAATGTCTTATATGAATATTATTTTCTCACATGAAAATAAAATCTGTTCGAGAAGAAACTAAATACAGATAAAGAGGTTTCACATGCGACGCTTTCTGAACAAAAGAGCCGGACCGTAGGGTCTGCATGCACATGCCTTCCGTATATATTTAAAACTTTATTTTGTTTTCATTTTTTTGGCATATAGCTTAGAATATCAAATTATATTTTTTTAACAAATATATTGAAATTTGCGCTGGTGAAAGCCATTGATTTTATAAATTCCAATTTAGAAGTAGGACTATGACTTAGATACACATTATTTGTCCTTACACATTTAAATATTTATATCTTCTAATGTGGATTATTGTAGTTCTCAAAAAATGTGGATTATTGTAAGCTTAGTATTTAGACAAATGATTGTATTTTTTAATTAGCCTAAGGGTATCTCAAATCTAAAAAAGGTTAGAATAATTCTCAAGTGGAAATGCAGTTCATAGATAAAATCGGATATAAAAATATGATGTAAATAAAATAGATGGATCGAATTTAAAATATGTTAGAATCTCAATCCCGTTTTTTTACCACTCGACCAGAAGATCTCAGCCATAAATTGTGGTATTTGAAGGTTAAGTATCTGATATTTACTTTTTATAAATGTTTGAGACATTATGATATCCAATATATTTTTTAATAAAATATTTACAACTCAAACTTATGAAATGACACCAAAACACTTCGAACAACAAAAAA
>MU106266.1:14075-146612 GCA_012274485.2 Sinapis alba
AAAAAATACTCAATACTTTCGTCCAACACTTGATAAAATTTTCATATTTTTCATAGCAAACAATTGATTAAAAACATTTAGATCATAAATTCGTAAAAGAATTAATAAAAACAAATATTACACACATTGGCTATAATGCAGTGCGGAGTTTATCAGACGACTGAAACTCAGACAGAATATTCGATAGAGCTGTCATTGCTCGTACTTGCATTTCCAACGCCGCAATGTAATCCGCCGTCTCGTCCAAAAGCTCCGGTAACGCCGTTCTCCGGCATCCAGGCACCAACCCACCTAGAACTCTGACCCGACTTCCCACCGCCGACAACTTCCTCCTCCCTCCGTCTCCTCTTCCCGCCGACGCCGGCTTTGTATTCTTGTCCCGGTGCAGCCTCGTCCTGACTCGACTCCACCGAGTGGCACCACGAGCCGTTGCCGCGAGCATTTTGTCGGCCGTGTCACGGACCGTTGTGCTCCGCCGCGAACGCCGGAGAGCGTTGTAGAGCTTTAAGGAATAGACCTTCTGCGTCACCGTGGCTCTCCATCTCCGACTAAGGTGGCTCCCCGGAGCTTCTGAACTTCTTCTTGATCGACGAAGCCTTTGCCCGCTTTGAGCCCTTGGCGAACTCCGGCGGAAAGGGATTGTTTCAGTCCCTTCTACGTCCCGTAACGTCGAAGGATTGGTTCCACTTCCTGTGTCAGAAGACATTCACAAGAACTCTAAATAACACTAACTGAACGGTTTTGTCTTTTTTTTTTTTTTTTTTTGGTTCTCTCGGAAAATCTTCAAGAAATGTGGTTTTATCGAAAGAAGAGATCTTTCTTATTTTGATAGTTCAGAGTAACTGAAGGGATCTCTATATATAAACATATGGGAGAGCCCCTTATCAATGAAACTATTTCCTGATGTCAAAAAAAAAATATTTCCTATTTTTTATTTGTTTATTTTTCGTCTTTTTCGAATTTAGTACCATAATGTATATTAGATGTTTAGAAGAAATTTTATATTTTAATATGTAAGATCTTCTTATATTTCTAAACAAATTTAATTTTATCAAAAACTGTATAACCAATCAAATTTAATATTTATATTTTTAATTAGTTAAGTAGTTTTTAGTTTATATTTTTAATGATATTTTAAAATAAAAACATTTTTTTTAATAAATGTGTTTTATCTAAAACATCTTATATTTAGGAACAAAGAGAGAATATATTTTTTCTTGATAATAAGATTCTAAATTCACATTGTCTACTAATGATTGACCAGGTGACTGCAAAAAAATCAGTTTTCCTTTACTAAAATTAATGCATTTTTAGGTTTGAAACATAATTAAAGGAACAAAAATATCTTCTTGTTTTACAAAAAAATAAAACAACAACAAAAATATCTTCTTCTTATTTTGAGCTTGACGGCGAACAAAAATATCTCTTTAATGTGATATTTTGATAGATATTTTACACAGAGGCTGAAATTTTGGCTTTTTTACATACCCTATTTATGATGGTGAGTGGCGTAAATTTATGTCATGGCGTGTGTTTGTTTGATTTGTAGGTTTTTAGTATTAAAATAACAAAGGGCGATGTATAATAATGTCGAGGGCAATGATTGGTGGCAATATAGCCAATAGATAGAACGCATAGCTATAAAACAAAATTTAACATAAAGAAACAAAAAAAAAAAAAGTTAAATGAGTTTTTAGAGAATGAACAATAAAATTTGAAAAAGAACATGAAAGGAGAAGATGCATGTGATGGTGTTTTCTTTCACGACCCTTAGAGCATGTCCATTGGAGGGTTCTTAGAGAGGGGTTCTTAGAGGAAATAAAGATTTAAGAATCGGTTCTTAACTTTTTCTTTGTTAAAGTTAAGAACCGGTTCTTAATTTCTGCTAAAAATTCCTCCCTAAGAACTCCTCAATGGAGATGGTCTTAGGCTTAGTATTGTGGCTAATTATCATCTACAATTTTCCTTCTTATAACTTCTCTTCATTTAAAGTTGATTTTTTTCAAGTTTTGGTGCTTTGTGAAACATATAACATGTTCTTTATACGTGTCCTCTCTTTCGGAAAATAATAATTTGATTCTGTTGAACTATCGGAAATAAACATGAATTTTAGGTGTTGGATTACAATTGTCAATCAATATAATAGTAGAAAGACAAAATGTAGTATATCTGCCGACTAAAAATAACATTGTTTTTATTTCTTAAAATGTATATTTAACCTCCAATATGAAGAAATGATTAGTATTACGTCAGTCTTCTTGCGTCAGACACGCTTTGCTATCCGCTTCTTAATTTTTTTTTCCTTTTGGTTTGTTTATTATTCCCAAATCAAATGATTAGTTGTTATCTTTATTGATTCATTCAAGAAAATGATATTAATAATGAAGCTTATAAAGTCTGTTATTACAAAAGTGGAGATGTTAAAATCATATTCAAGCAATTATCGTGTTGCCGTTTGATAAGGTAGCTCTTGTTACAATATGGAATTGGGCTTTCAGAGTTTGTTTTCAAAATAATTGTCTATTGTTCCTTGGCAGCTTCGTTGGAGGTGCCACACGGCCCACACTGGCGACCCAGCCAGTGCGTTGTTGGGGGTTATGGATCCAGAGCAGAATGCAACTTTCTAGACCACTTTCTCAATATTACTCTCGTCTCATATTATTTATCATTGTATAAAAAAAATTCGTTTCAAAATAAGTGTCGTTTTAGAGTTTCAATGCAAAATTCATTAACAAGATTTTTCATTTTATTTTTCTATTGATTGAAATATGGTTAGGTGTGTAAGTAATTGCGTTTTTATTTTGGAAATATACAAAATTATACTCCCTCCGTTTCGAATTATTTGTCGTTGTAGACTTAATTTTTTGTCACAAATTAAGTGTCGTTTTCTCTTTTCAATGCACAATTTATTAATAAGATTCTTTAATTTATTTTTCTATTGGTTGAAATATGGTTAAGTGTATAGGTAATTGTGTTTTTGTTTTGGAAATATACAAAATTATATGTTTTCTTAATATGAGTGCATAAACTCATAACGACAAATAATTTGAAATAGAGGAATATGTTTTTTTAATATGTATGCATAAATCTAGAACTACAAGTAATATGAAACGGAGGGAGTATTATTGACTTATCTAACGTTTCTACTCTTTTGCCATGACGTATTTTTTTTAAGAAAAGCTTTTTGCAGTTTTGGATTTGATGTAGCTTCTCAAGTTGTTTGTACTCTTGCCAGGTCGATGCGAGAGATGCAACTCTTCATTCGTTTCATTGATTGAAAATTACCGCATAGAAGCTGGAGTTAGAAATCTCCACAAACATATTGAGAAGATTTACCGTAAGGTAAATTGGTACAAAGTCTCACACTATATATACAGAGTTCACAGGGTCTAAAACTACTTGTCCCATTTAACAGTTTCCTTTAGTCTAGCACGCCAAGGAGTATGGGTTAATGTTACTGACACTAAAGATACTAAGTCTTTGGCCAAGATCGAAGGTTAAAAATTGGAGTTGGCTGATATTATGAAGATATTCTGATTCAGCAACTGGAGTTTCAATAGTCTTATTATCAAGTGGAGAAATCAACCTTGTTTGCTTGGCTTTTACGATGGGGTTTTGTGATAATCTTTGAGATGTGACATCAAATGTAGAAAAGCAAACTCTGGAGCATATTGAAAAGGGGCCAATCAAGATTTTCATATTTTGACTACTTTATATCAGAATCCATCCAAACACACAAAATCTGATAATGAGATGACAGCCCTACAATATCTTAGGTTCGATTCTTAATTCATATTGAAAGCTAATCTCGACTTTGTAAATATTTTAGCAAAGTAGCAGAGAATTTGTTTTTTTAAAAATACAGAACTAACGATTTGATAAGACAATGTTTTGAAATCCATATATAGGTTAGTAATTAGTTAAATGTTTTTCAAGAACAAAGAGCTACAAAAATGATAAACTCATAATTTTCTTTTCTCCGATCATACGTGACAATAGCTTATAGCTATTCACATTGCTAATGGAGATTAACATATTTTTCATCATGATATATATATTGATATTGAATAAAAGGATATTTTATAGCCCTATTTTATATGAGAAAATGAGTCATCAAACCATTTTTGAGCTGAGGAAGGATAGATAGATATCTTGTGGTACGGTAGAGAATCTGAAGATGCATGAATCATAACCATGGATGAACATAAAGTAATGTATAACATGAAAGAGTCACAATTATTTTATACTCCATAAATGGAAAGCCACTAAAAAGGCAATACAGACTCGTACCCTACAAAGATTTCAAGCACACATATGCTCTATGCTTGCGTCATCGACACATATTTTCATAATATGATAATATGTGTATCTGTATCGATATAGCATATACGTATATAAGAGAAAATCACGTGTGAATTTGAGTGTTATAGATTATATATAATAAGAGTGTGTGTGTATATTATAAACTTTGTACCAACCAATCAAAGTGTATGAAATGCCTAATAAGCCAAAATATGTGACAGTCTGACGTTGATTGTGGAGTCTTTCGCTTTCCTTTTCAAGTCGTGTGGATAACTCATCAAAAATATGTATGCATATTCAATCTAGTGATCATAAATTTTAGTACGAACCATATACATGTTAAACGATTATAATTGGTTATAATCATTATAAACGATTATAATCGTTATAATTGGATTCAGCTATTTCATGCATTAGTCAGAAATCATTCTAAACTTGAATAAACAGTGTGGTTATCTTTTGTGAAAAAATCTACAATATAACATTAAATGCAATTTTTCAGATACTGATCAGATCAACTGATAGATTTATCAAAAAAAAATCCAATATGGGTCAAAAATTTCAAACATGAACTAGTCTCAAGTTATGATGCTGTTATATTCCAATCTGTGTGTCTTTTGTGAAGCTTGTAAATTTGGTGGTTTGAACATGCCCCTCCAAAATTCTATGTATTGATTAATTGATAATTGCTTTGTTTGATGTTTAATAGCTCTCTTTGAGAAACAAAATCTGGTGTGTATCTGAACCTACTGAACTAATTACCTCATATCATTTCAGATTCTCTGACGTCGCTTTAGAAAATATATTCTAAATATGATTTTTAGATTTTAGAATGATTATACAATCACATTAAATCAAATATATAATGATTGGATTATCCTTTTTCGTGTCAATAGAAAGTATACAAAAAATAGTTAGAAAAGTTGAAAATCTAAGTGATGCACGCGTGGTGACGGCTTATGGCTATTGGTTGCAGCTTTGTTAAACTTTAATCATCAGTACTTAAATTATCATTTTTCTAGTTGTAAGATTTATATGTAACTTTTGATGATTTGTAAACAGGTTAGACAAATAACAGATTAATTGAACAAATTTTGTATGATTTTTAAACAGTTTGGAACGAATATGTTCATTTTTTATTTTGTGATATTATGTAAATCATTTTGTTATTTTTCTAGATAAACTTGATTTCAAAAATGTTCTAATTCATAATTCAAAGTTACTTTAGATAGAACCAATTTTCTTTTAAAATTCACGAGAAAGGGAAAAAATATTTAGTTCACGTCCGTTTCAATCGGGTGGGGGGACGAATGTTTAGCACAAATCTCAGCAAAAATATCCTAAAGGATACAAAAAATACAGTATATATATTCCCTAAACGAGGCAGTATTTGAATAAGATGTGACAAAGGAAGCTGAAGCAACAAAAGGCAAAGGCCAAAACAAAACCAGATAGGTGTTGATATTATTAATTCGATGGATAAATGGCAAGAAGAATCTCAAGGTGACACTAGCAGAATAAGTGAAGAGGTCTCTACTTTGCTATATTATCTCTATCTTTTAATGCATTATTGTACTCTGTTTCTATTTGGATCATGCCGTCTCCTCTGGATCCTTATCTGTTATATCTCCTATTTTGTTCCTTGTTCTGTTTTATCTTCTGTTTTTTTTTTGTTGGTAACGTTTTCAGATAGTTTAGGCTTTTCACAATTACAAGTTCTATTTTCTGGAACCGAAAAAGGTTATAAGAGTATCTACATGTGGGGATGTTGATTTGAAGTTGTTAACAATAAAAATAATATTTTAATGTATTTTGTTTCTAAATTTAAATTTAATTGTTTTAGATAATTATTGACAAATGAAAAGAAAACATGTGTCATTAAATTATTTTTACATGTTCTTAAAAAATGGGTTCAGAGAATCTCAACAATCTCTCTTTCCTACTTCTTAATATTTTTATTATTTTTGTTTAGTTGCATACTGCTCCAGTTCTTGCCGTTGGAATAGCTCTAATGTATGCATTTATGATTTACTCTCTAATTTTTTTATTTTTTTCAGGGTCTATTTCCACCTCTAAACTTGCTTTTTACACCAACTCCGGAATTGATCGCCTTGATTGAAACCAAACTGCAACAAGACTACTCAAGTCCTCATCAACAAAACTGTCATTACACCACAGAGCAGCCAAAGACCTTAACACGTTCTGAAACTCCTAAAAACCATGAAAAACCAAAGGCTGTGAATTCTCAAATCTACAAGATCACAATTGGTCAATGGACTCACATGCGGGTCTACCCAGATGATATTAAGGCTAAATTCTATTTTGCAAAGAGGAAAATCATTTGGGAGATTCTAGACGATATAGAAACAGAAACAGAAGTGGCTAGGCTGAAGAGAAAAATCGAGATCCAATGGTCTGATGTCTTGTCCTTTAGAGCAACTTTTAATTCACATGATAAAACCGGTATACTCCAAGTAGAGGTAATATACAATAATTCTTACACACATACTTATTTTTTAACCTGAAAAGATTATTCTATTTATTACTCAAACTTGAAGTAATCTTCGTAACCAAACCGAACAGAATAACCAACATAACTTTTTATAGAAAAATCTAAGCTCTTATATGCATACATATCATGTCTACACATTGTATTACCTAATTAATGATGGCGATATTTTTTTTTTGTTCAGTTGGGAAAATGTCCAAAGTTCTTCATAGAGACTAATCCACAGGCAGGAAAACACACTCAGTGGAAGATGGATCAAGATTTCACCCTAAATCAGTCTGCTTCTATATACAGGTTTCATTATCTACCTTTGATCCCTCCTACTTTGTTTTATTTTCATTGAAAGAGATTCAAAGCCTCACATTTATGTAAAACAGGAGACATACACTTCATTTTTTCCCTGGAGATCTGCTAAAGACCTTGGAGAAGCTTGAATCCGGAGATAGCTTCTGGTCAAAACTGGCCAAAGTCAGTTTCCCAACTCTACAGTCTCTTTACTTCGATATTGGCTTTGGAGATGACAGAAACAACGACTTTGGAGAAAGCAACAACAATGTTTACATCAACTTGTCTGACTACGGACACTCTCAAACAGTTAGCTTGGACGAGGACGATATTGACCTTCTTTATCACAATCCTCCAGGTACTTAACTTTGAACCTTTGAACATGAATAACCCAAGAATCCCATAAGAGGTTTTTTGATTTTTTTTTTTAAAAAAAACAAATCAATCACGGATCGTCACGTGTCAGTGGGCCATGCAAATAATACAAAAAAAACATAAGAATCAGTTTTTAATTAACAACTTTTAAAACTGGTTTTTACGCTATTGACTCATTCCTTAAGAACCTCTAAGAACCCCCTTTAATCATGGTCTTAGGTAACATTACCGGTTATGGGCATAGCGATATTAAACATTCTAATTGGCGCTCCTAATATTAAAAATCTATTATACATAGGTCGCATGCTCTTAAATTGTTTTTTTTTTTTTTTGAAGATACCTGTCCTAACGCAAATCATTTCATATGTTAGTATCTGTATTAAAATAAGTTAAATAACCCTTTATTTTTATAGGATTTGGTCAGTTGCATGAGCCTGATGGAAACGTAAACTTTAACTACGTACCAACTCAGTTCTGCGGTTATGATGGGAGACAAATGAACTCATTTGTTCAAGACATTCACTCACCTGGGACGCAAGTTATCCAACCATCCTCTCAGTTGATCGAGGGAAGGTATGTTCGTGACAATCCGATGATCCAAACGAGTAACACAAGGGAGTTACGTGAAAATCAAGAATATGCACAAGCATTACGTGAGACAGAAGCTAAGTACATTATGTTTCAGATGGAACCGTATCTACAAGACAGCTTAGCTCAAGAAGGAGAGACGCAGAACATGGAACACATACCTCCGGATGGTAACTTTTCATACCAACAGCATATGTTATTATGATCAATGCTTCAGCAACATCTTTTCACTGCCTCCTAATTTGTTGATGTAGTTCTCTACATCACTGAAGATCTAGCTTTCTTGTTCTCTGTTACATCTTCCCTATAATTCTTCCTCATGTTTTTCTTCAGTTACCTCGGGGTCTTGTATTGCAGAAAGTGTTCAGAACTGCATTTGTTACAAACTAGAACCCTACCTTTTGGAATTGTTATTTATCGATCATTGATTTTTTGTGCTTGCAAAATAATTCAGTATATATTATCAGTTCCAACTTCCAAGTATACATCAATCAATGATACAAAGTTAAAAAGAAAAATTGATATTCAAACCACTCATTTCAGTTTACAAAGAGTAAACTGTGACTCACATAACACTTTTGACATAGCTAGGAAAATAATTTGACATGTAACCGTAACGCTTTTCCCAATGAATCTACTTTGGCATGTGATAAATGTGGTGAGTTAAGAGGCACCACATACGTTTTTTCCTATGGATGTGAACCTAGTAGTTTGCTGAGTCTTTAAAAACACAGCCAAAAACGCTACAGAAATAACCGGCCTGTGGGAAGACAAAGATCATTAGCAGATACCCAAGGGGATTGCATGTTTTTGCTTATGTTTTTTACAGGATTACAAAGACAAGAATATGTTTTGTTCTAACGCTATTTAATATCAGTCTAGGGTGTTTGGTCTAGTGGTATGATTCTCGCTTCGGGTGCGAGAGGTCCCGAGTTCGATTCTCGGAACACCCCATAAAATATAATTTTTAGTCACTCCCAACTGTGTCACAGAGATGCCTTCCTGTTTTCAAATGGTGAACTAGAACTCCACGCCCTTTCTTGTTTTCCCTGCACATGACTCATACGCTCAGCTCCATCACTAGAACGAAGGATACACAATTTCTTTCACTATTTGCCATTTGAGAGATACTCAGAGAATGTTATTCTTTCGAATCATGTTTTAACATTGAAACTAGACGAAGCCAGATGAAGATTTCTTCTATAAGTCCACCAGGTCATTAGAAACAGAAGAGAAGATCATTATCTAAGTTATTACCAACTAATTCAGACATAATCTCTTCTTCAATTCCTTCTTCGTAAGTCTCTCTGTTGTAAAAAGAATGAGGGATCATTCTTGTTTCTTGGGACACAAGAAAATCTCGTTGAGGACTAAGAGCACTATCATGATGAAGCAGAGTATGAAAAGAACAGACACACACGTAACCATACCTTCATTTCTCTGTGTACGTTCTGCCTGTGGAGATTCACATAACATTTATTCATGAAACGTTGATAGATAGAGAGAGAGATAAAAAGGGTTATATATATTCTGCTCGTTTACGGATTCACAACCTGTATACTATATCATCAAAGTCATCATCTTTTGCTCTAGAACTGCTTCCGTTGAGATTGATCTCTAAATCCGCTCCAACCTGATGATACATCAAACGTCAAAAGCTTAATTTTATCTCAAAATCGTACTAAGCAAACAAGAGAATCTATGAAATGCATATAAACAAAAGCGCAGCTGCAGAAAACTAGAGCAACTACAAGCATGGATAATGTACACTCTAAGAGCTTCGTTGCATACCTCCTTTTGTAGTCAGTCTCAAGCGTTTCAAATAGACTGCTTCTTGCGTGGCTCCATAGGAACTCACTGGAGATCAGTAGCAAGAGATCTCTGTTATAAACATAAACACATTAACATTCAAAGGACGAGGCACGTGAAGTACAAGTACACCAACAAACACTGAAATCTTCAGAATGTCTGAAGTACAAGTACACCAACAAACACTAAAATCTTCAGAATGTCTGAAGTAGAAGTACACCAACAAACATTGAAATCTTCAGATTGTCCAGCTGCAGGAGGTGTCTGAAGTTGTTTCTCGGTCCCTCGATAGAAAAGTAAATTACTAATTTTCATTAATTTAATTCCCGGAAAGTTTCAATATTTTTAATAAAAAAAGATAAAAGAGTGAAATAATAATCATTTTTAGAAATATCAATTAATTGACCATATCCACAAATCAAAAATTAACTGGGAGAATGGTGGGGGCTGCGCGAACGCAAACCCCCTCTGCCACAAATAATGACGTAAGCTCTTCCACTTGGGAAGACTTTAGGCTAAGCGCCCTTCCAAAGTGCAATGGAAGTCACTAGCCTAGGCCACTCGTCTTCTTGATCACGGGTTGACCCCGTCCAGGTAAGTGATTTGCTTGTTCCCCCGAGTCCCTTATTTATACCCAGTTTCCCAAGGGTCTTCCTTCTCTCGTAACCGATGTGGGACTTTATTTAGTTTCACACTTTCCGCCGTTCTAATTTTCATAAGACGCACCGCGTGACGTTTTATTGCTACTCTTGTTGAACTATGTGTTGGACTGGGCTTAATAAAAAGCGAAACGGTAAGGCCTTTGGTTACTGTTGGCGTTCTTTACTGGGCTGGGTATCCTTGGTGGCCCAAAATTAATTCGTAGTACAATGTCATCAGCATCCTCATTTGACTTTACTTAGATTATTAAAAGTAAATTATTAAAAGTAAATAGCTAACCTAGAGAGTTAAACAAGAACAACTTTAAATTTGTGTGATCGACATGGTTCATGATATATGTAGTTTTAAAGCAATAATCGGCATGGTTCATGAGTTATATGTAGATCTCTAAGTTATATATATATATATATATATATATATGTAGTTTGAAATTCAACTAACTAGGAAGTTATTTAGAGAACAACTTTAAAATTGAGTGAGTTTGAGTGAGAAGATATTAATCTAGAAACGAGTATGTCACGGATTCAACTATTCAAACTTTGTAATTAATTTGGCATTTGCTATGATACTAACTAGTGCAAACGTTTTCTTTCACCGATTTTTCTACAAATCAAGATCTAGAACAAATATCAAATATCAAATTATTTCAAAACATTAGTTAAAGTATATTATAAGGGTATTAATGCCCCCAATGATGTGGATTGCATGTCCAAGAAAATAATATATAATGCAGAAGATTAATTGTATTAGTTTAATAATTTTAAAACAGGATAAAAACGAAAAGTGGGATTATTTTTTTTTCTTGGCCAACGATCAAAACCTAAAAGTAAGAAGAAAAATGACCTAAAAGTAATGTTCTTTAGTTCCTTTACTACCGTAAACGTATACACTAGACTTCCACTTCATTGTACTCAGTTCGTGCATTCAAGTGGAAGTGGAAGTGTGGAACGCATATGCAGATCTACCTCATATAATATGCGTATTAAAAAGTTGGAGGGTCAATTTCATATATTTTAAATCTCTTGTTTTCTTTTGGAATAAAGACAATATTTATTAAAATAATAGTTGGTGATTAGCCATTTCGTGATATTTTGGAAGTTTATGAAAAAAGTGGAGCCGTCATGTGACTTGAATAAATAAATCGCATTAGAGGATATAATTAGGATGAACAATTTTTATTTATCATACTGTTGTTAGATGTTTATATTACAAGTGAACTGAATTTATGATTAATTCTCTATTTCTTACGAATAGTTTCTTTTCATAGTGTTGATTTTCATAACTGATCCACTAGATGTAAAAATGGTATTTTCTTTTGAATAAATTTAACATATATTCAAAAAAAAGAATTTATGATTAATTATTGTTAAGCAGATATATATACGTATATATCTAGCACCATATATACGTCTCCAGAGAAGAAAACTCATTGGTGAACTTGGATTAATACGATCAATGAAACAAATTATGTGTTACTTCAAAAAGTCCAAAAATCGATGATACATACATATAGCTAAACATTTTTAAAAAAATCTTCTTCATACACAGAGTATGGGATATTAATTCGTTTTCTAAAGATAACCCTTTATCTTTAGTTTAATAAGACGATATTTTATACTTTGTTTCCTTTACCAATATTAAAAAATTCTAAAACTATATAGTAATTGAAGATAGAAGTAGAAACTATTTAAAAATTAGCTATTTGTGTTCTTCCTCTATCAAGTGCACTTAAATTGTAGATCTCACTAATCCAAACAAAAAGCTGTGGTCCACATCTTCAAGATTTATAATTATGTTAAAACTAGAATTTAGAAATGAGCGCTACATAATGAAAGTAGATTTTTTTTTTGTTAGGAGATAGATAGTAAACGTTAACAAGTGCATAATTCAAATGATTAATGTGTTGGCGAAGAGAGAAAGATGGTAGTGGAATAAGCTTAAGCACCACGTACAGAAGTACATATAAACAAAAGCAAACACTAAACCAAACCAACTAAACTATATTGTATGTAAATCTAATCTTGATTTCGCTTATATCATATTCAATTGTGCTATCTTCTTATATTTCTAACGTTACTTTTTTTTTTTCATTTACGGTTTACATTTGCATGCTAAGCCTTGTGTGTTTACATTAAAAGAAAATAGCTATATCTAAGATTTGCATTATCCTCAGCATTTTAAACAATGTCAATTATCAATATATATATTATCAACACTGCTCTATCATTCTTATCATAAGGAAGCTAATTAATCCATAATCTACCAAATGAAAGTTAAAAAAAAAAAACAGTAATCTCTTACAAATATATACAGTTTGTTAATTTCTTCAGAACTATATATATATATATATAGGTAATATACACACGTGTGCCTTCATGTTCACGAAAGATCTTGAACTACTTAAAGAAACATAACAAAAGAGGAAACAAAAGGACTATACGTAAAGAAAACCACTTGAAAACCTAGTCAAGAACAACAACATCTCAACAAGTGTCAAATCTATTCATGTGATCGTATGTGTTTGGTCTATTTACAGAATTATACAAGGGTTTGAACGCAGTAGACTTTGTATTATAATTGATAGGGAATGAGTCACGAGCTATAAAATAGCAATTATCGACATATTATTGTTGAAGTTGTCAGACTGTTTACTTTATATATATTTTATTTTAATTTTTGAGTGGTGATCCTATTTCTTTACACATATGACGCATATACGAAATTTAATATTAAAAGGCTTACAAGGACCACATTTATAATAAGTAAATAAACGATGCAGTTGACAACCCAAGCACTACTCTGCCTAATGGAAGGAAAGTA
Organism: Sinapis alba; assembly: GCA_012274485.2. NCBI lineage: Eukaryota > Viridiplantae > Streptophyta > Magnoliopsida > Brassicales > Brassicaceae > Sinapis > Sinapis alba. The sequence continues at coordinate 27,424 of MU106266.1, forward strand.
GTTTTAAGTGGGATCATTGTAGCTTTTTGAAGAAAGCACGTCAAGCCAACGCTACAGTTTTTTTTTTTTTTTTGTTAAAGGGTTTAACGCCAACGCTACAGTTAGAAGAGAGTAGAAGAAAATCTAAGGAAAATCAATTAGTGACAAAATATACTAGTCTATTTCTTTTATATATTACTTGAGATCATTTTATTTTATTTTTCGATGTGAGACTTTATTTTTGATACATTTCTTTTAAGTTACTGTTTTTAACCACCAATTTCAGAATGTTTGAGAAATAATTGATGTGACAATTTTGAATTGGATCAGGTTGAATTACATAGATCATTCTTATATATTGTCTTAAGTTAGACGAATTTGTTGCACAAAAGAAAATCTTAAGTTAGACGAATTTATAATATAAAATTAATTAGTGACAATTGTATTATATTTTTATATATCTGTAGAAAAAACAAGAGAAAGATAGTAGCATAAAAGCTGAAGGTGATTGGTGGATGAAACTAGAGTTGCCATCTACACTTGTAATACAGATATTGGTTAGTCTCTCTTCTCTTTCTCTCTTGATTAAAGTCTTGGTGAATGAATATCTGTTTCTTGATTTGGAACCGACATGGCTCCTAACAATTGGGCTTTTCTTTGCCTCTTCCTAGGAATCTGAAGCTCTCTATTTCTCTCTCTCTCTCACTCCTTCATATCTGTAAGTTTTCATCAGTCTCTTTTGCTTTTAGATTCACATGGGTTTTTGGTGTGTTTGATGTTGACCAACATTTGGGGGTTTTACTTGCATCTTACTCAACTTCTTCTGTCTAGTGTTTGGTTTGTTATCAGTTTCTTGTGTCTCTGTCTTTATTGGTTCCTCTAAGTTTGTTCTTACTTTAGACAACAAGTCTGTCTCCTGATGATGATTCACATATGGGTTTTGTCGTTCGTGTGGTTTTGCGTAATTCCAAATCCCAAAGTTTCTCAATTGGGTAACAAAGAGTTTTACTTTGTTGACTTTTTGTTCATTGTTTATCTTTCACAGGAACTACTCTTTCATCTCGGCAACATCGAATCTTGACTTACTTTTGATTTTCTTCACTCTTTATATTGGATCTTGGAGATGGCTATGCAAACTATGAGAGAAGGTCTTCCCTCTGCTCCACAGGTTTCTTGGTGGAACGCTTTTGGATCTCAGCCTTTGACTCCGGAGAGTCTCTCTGGAGATTCTGATTCATTGGCCGGAGTTAAGGTCAGATCTGCTGGAGGGATAGAACAAGGTGTGAATAAACAAAGCAACTCTGCATCTCACTTTGCTTTCTCACTTGGTAAGTCTTAGCTTCCAGCTTCCTTTGCCTTTCTCTATGGATGTCTTCAAATGGATGGTTGTAGTGAACTTTGTGTGGAATACTTGTAGAACATGTTTAACTAGTTACTTCTAGGTTTGTGAAAGTGAATGTAACTGATCTAAGCTGCCTAAAGGGAAGACATCATGTGTGCTTCAAATACCGAGTTCATAAAATGTTTCTATTTATAGAAAGTTGTGTATAAATTGCATGTTTGTTATGCTGTTAGGTGATGTAAAGAGTTCAAGAGTTGTGCCAAAGCCTCATGGATCTTCTTTCTCATTGCAACCACCTTACTTGGAACTTGGATTTTCTCAGCCACAGGTAACATTATTCTTCATAAAAACATCTACAAGTATGTAGCCTATCATTAAATGTCATTTACTTTGTTTCTGAGTGTCTAGTTCTTGCTTGCTGTTTACTTCCTCGGTCATTTAGATATACACAAAGTATCCTTGCGTGGAACAACAATACTTTGGAGTTCTCTCAGCCTATGGACCTCATAGCAGTCTAATGCTTCCTCTAAACATGGAAACAGAAGATGGAACAATCTACGTTAACTCAAAGCAATACCATGGAATCATCAGGCGACGCCAATCACGTGCAAAGGCTGCTGCTGTTCTTGATCAGAACAAACTGAGTAGCAAATGCCGTAAGGTAAAATTCTAAACATTATCAAAAACTATTTTGGTTTGTGTTTTTTTAGTTTTGCACTTATGTTAGTGTATGTGGCAGCCTTACATGCATCACTCACGCCATCTCCACGCATTGCGCCGTCCTAGAGGATCTGGTGGGAGATTCTTGAACACTAAAACTCAGAACAATGCAAAGAAAGCTGATGGAACTAAGCAGACTCAGCCTCAGCCTCAGCCTGAGCGAAGTAACTCTCAGGATTCAGATGTTCTTCATCCTGAAAGCATGACCATGAACTTATCAAACCGACTAGGATCAGAAGTTACAAGCATGAACTACTTTTTAAGCTCTTCAATACACCCCCTTGGTGGCATGGTAATGCCTAGCAAGTGGATCACAGCAGCAGCAGCAATGGATAATGGCTGCTGCAATTTCAAATCCTGATACTTTGACCGTAGTTCATCAGTCAGACCGAGAGAGAGAGAGAACTCTTCTGTCTTGATAAAGGACAGTTTTGAGTTTTTTTTGTTTCTTGGTTCCATCTGACTATGAACTGGCAACTCATCTTTGGCTCATTCTCTACCTAAGGCTTCTTCATCGTCAGGTGAACGGAGCCTTGCATTTTATCTCAGTATGAAACTAGTTTAAACTAGTGAAGAACAATGATGGGCTTTGGCAACTAAACCCACTTGTTCAAACTCTATCTACTCTCCCTTGTGTGTGTGTGTGTGTTTATGTATGTTACTGAAACGACTGTAAGAACTTCTAGTCATGTGGCTTATGTAACATATTTTAAGTCCTGCTTTTTTATAAAATTGTGTGTGTTTATGTATGTTTCTGAAATTGTTGTAAGAACTTCTAGTTATGTGGCTTATGTAACATATTTGAAGTCCTGCTTTTATTTAAAAGTTTGTGTGTTCTAGTAAACTTGGAGGAGACGTAGAGTATACTCATCTCGAGGTGCTTGAAGTTGTAAAAGTTTGTGTGTCTTTCTCAGTTCTTTTGTTACTCAAAAATCACAGGATATTCAACTTGACCGTGTGTTGTTGTTCATATGCACACCAAGTGTTAAACATTTAGCTATTTGATGATTATCTGATCATGTCAACTATTAAACAGATTGTGTAAGGAGTTCCACCTCTCAGAATTTAACTTAGTGGACGTATCACTACACTAACAAAACTTGAGCCATTCTTACGAAAAGCATGTTAGAGGCAGACTACACAATTTTTATGGTGGTTACATTTTTTTCTTCTTCATGTTTATAATAGTTTTTGTTTGTTTTGAATCTCTATATAGTGACATCAATTTTATATCTTGTATACACACACATACTCGTTGAGCTATGAATATTTAATTTATGAAAACTATAGTTTCCTTAACATTATACCGGTTTGGCTTTGGCGGTTTATATAAGCGGATAAACCGCAAAATCCAATCTCCGGTTAATGAAATTCAGTTACCGGTTAATGAAATTCAATTACCGGTTAATGAAATTCAATTACATATTAGCTATCGTTCGGGCCAACCCTAAAAACCTTAAAACGCCGGTTAAAACAAAAAAAAAGCTTCATCGGCGTTTGCTCTTCTCCTCCTTCGCTCTGCGTCGCCTTCTCTTTCTCTCTACAATCCTCAGGTAAAGCTTCTTCGATTCGTACTCTTAAACAATCACTAGTATTTCACATTCCTCCTAGGTCTTCGTTTCTTAACGAAGCTTTCTCCCTCTCTAAGACCGCGTCGATCCCAAAGTAGTGAGATTTAACCCTAATTGTTCCAGCTTTATTGTATAAACCTTACAATAATCCCTAAGTCGTGATCTAGTTGGTGGGTTTGCCATAGAGAAGCTTAAGTTCGCACACCCTTCAGAATCGGGCATGGCTGAGTGATGTCGATTAGTGGCTAATGATGTCTGTGAATGTGATAACAAATGTTTGAGTTGTGTTTGGTCTCTGTTTACTCTAATGTAAAGGCATAACTTTTGTAATCTCAGATTTAGCAACTGAGTCAATTTTTTTTATATTGAGGCTAGAAGACGTACACGAAACGGGAAGACTGGGAGCGATTCTCTAGACATGGTACGGTCGGAGCCTTGTGTTCTGTTCGCTCAGACCTTTGTTCATCCTCAATTGGATGAATATGTTGACGAGGTAACCTTCGCAATTGTCACCTTATTGTTCCTTATCTCGGTCTCTTTAGTCTGGTAGGAATAGTTAGTGCGAACTACTTGTATGGACAGGATTGGTCGGAATACATATGGTGGTTTGGTTTTTCATTTGATGTCCGAAGTTATTTTTTAAGTGTTAACGCTTCTGGGGATTTATGTTATGTTTTCTTTAATTCGTATAGGTGATATTCGCTGAGCCAGTAATCATCACTGCTTGCGAATTTTTGGAGCAGAATGCCTCCTCTTCTTCTCAAGCTGTTTCCCTTCTCGGGTATGTTTTCTCGTCTGTGTATCTTTTTTTTTTTGGTTTTAATTATGAAAGATCTTCATGTCTTGTTAGAATGCTTCGTTACATGTTGTCAAGATGTAAACTCTATTTGGCTCTTTGAGTACATTACAAGTCCTTGATAATATCTTGGTTGAAACGTCTAGACTCTGAAGTTTAGTCTTTAGAAAAAAAAGAAAAAAATTTATACACATTTTCAGTCTACTCTAAAATTTTGAGTCAATAGTTAGTTTTGTCACATAAATGGGTGGCTTGGTGTTCTTAGTGAGTGACTTAGAATTGGTGACATGTCTTGAGGTTTGTCTTTAGTGTGGGTGATATGTGTGTATACGTATCTGAATGTTGACAATATTCTTCATTAGGGCAACATCACCTCCATCATTTGCATTGGAAGTGTTTGTAAGATGTGAAGGAGAATCAAAGTTTAAGCGACTCTGCAACCCTTTTCTTTACACCCCTTCTGCACCCTACCCTTTGGAAGTGGAGGTAACTACTAAGATGTGTTTCTCTGTAAATGTCTGTTGCTTTTCCCTTTCGTTTTGTTCTCTTTCTGGGTATGATTAGTTTCATATTCTGCGACTGGTGCTGGAAATGGTTCTTAGTTCTTATATATGATATTTCGGACTGGACTTTCCTGTCCTTTGACCAGAATAATTGGCTATCAAAACTGTGACTTACATCAGTACACATTCCCTTAGAGATATTTATATGTGTAATTGGTAGGCCACATCTTTGTCTTCTGGATAATATGGTATATGATAAAATAGAGGGAGTAAATAACATGTAGCAGAAGGTTATGGGTTTAGTCCTGGTGGAGAATAGGAGTTTAGAGTATTGAATACCGTTTGATTCTGTGAGCTTGTGTGTCAAAAGGCAGACCTTTCCATTTGCAGGGTTCAAGTCCTTGCATTAGTCTAAGTTACATCCAGTTTTTAAAGGACCGTTTCATCATAATTGCAGGCTGTTGTGACAAACCATCTGGTGGTTAGAGGTAGCTATCGGAGTTTGAGCTTGATCGTCTATGGAAACATCGTGAAAGATTTGGGGCAGTACAATATCATTCTTGAAGGTCGTTCTGTAACTGATATTGTGAATTCCACGGAAGGTAATCTTGAGGACTTGCCATTGGTATTGCACTCAGTCAGCAGAACAATAGAGGAATGTCTATCATCTCTAGACATAGTATCTCTAACCCTGCCTTCTGTAGATGTGCCCGTGGAAGTTAAGCGATTGTTGCAGCTGGTTAAAGTCTTTGACCAGCTAGCTACTACTGATGATGTATTAAATAAGTTAGTGGATACGGTTGTGTCTGGGGTCTCGTCTTATGTCACAGACAATGTAGATTTCTTTTTAAAGAATAAGAATTGTCTGGCCGTGGCCAGTTCGGTAGATTCTGGGATTTTCCATGGCATAACTGACCAGATTAAGAAAGTCATTCTTGATTTCAATGAAATTCAAGAATCAGATATGTCAACTGGATCATCAGCACTGTTCAGCTTTCTTGAATCAGAGACTTATTTGGCCACTTCCCAACAATTGGTCGATATGTTAAATCCATATATTCAGTTTGAAAGGGATTCCTTGTGTACTACCTTTCCACAGCTTTCAAAGGTATTTCAATATTATTAGCTCTCATACACACTGGTGATAGGAACTTATATAATATTTATAGATGATTGCTGTTTATTTTTCTCATTCCAGGGAAAAGCCACTCTTCTAGGTTTAAGTTTGGCCCTTTTATTATGCTCCAGCCGAGAAGGCTGCCTCCATTTTGTCAATTCGAGGGGGATGGATCAACTTGTATATTTGTTTGGTCATGATGTTCAGAATTCGACCACCATTACTTTGATGTTGCTTGGAGTTGTTGAGCAGGCTACTCGCCACGCAGTTGGATGTGAGGGGTTTTTAGGTTGGTGGCCTCGTGAGGACGGAAGTATCCCGTCTGGGAAGAGTGAAGGCTACTGTCTTCTGTTGAAATTACTCATGCAAAAACCATGTCATGAAGTTGCCTCTCTTGCAATATATATTCTTCATCGCTTGAGAATTTATGAGATTATATCAAGATATGAGGTACTTTCCATATTAAGAATCTTTTTCCGTTGGCATTATCTTAATAGGTCCCTAATGTATATTGTTACTAATACTTTTTCTCTCAGTTTGCAATGTTGTCAGCACTGGAAGGTCTCTCCAATTCTCATGGGGCTGCAACTCATAATCTGAATATGCTATCTGATGCTAAGTCGCAACTTCAAAAGCTCCAGGTTTTTAGCTGATTATATTTCATGTTATTTGGTCGTAAATACAATCATTTGAACCAGCCATTTAACATTCTCACTGGTGTTACTGCTGACTATCAATACAGAAGCTGATGAAGTCACTTGGATCAGTTGAAGATCCTTCACCATCAGCCTACGCCGAAAGAAACTTGGTTTTTGATCATTCTGAGGGGTGGCTGTCATACAAAGCCACAAGTAAACTAACTGCTTCATGGGCATGTCCCTTTTCCAACTCTGGAACTGACTCGCACATGTTGTCACTTCTGAAGGTAAATCACTTGGTTAAATTAGTATTTAAATTTTACCTTCAGCACTATCTTAATGGCTAATCATTTGCTGAATATGTCGCCTGTCATGGGCCTATCTTTTCCCCTTCTCGTTATGTCACTAGAATCAATTTTATAGAGTATTCTAATTGCTAAACCTTACTTGAAGCATCTCACAATGAGCAGGAGCGAGGGTTTCTTCCTTTGTCAGCAGCACTTCTCTCAATACCTGGATTGCATTCTGGACTTGGAGACATTCTGGATGTCTTTACTGATATCGCAATGTTCATTGGAAACATTATTCTTTCTCTCATGTTTTCTCGCACAGGTATTTTAGAAAATCTTCCGATTGGAAAACACTTGATTACGTGCGTTAGAGTTGTAATATAGCCTGATTTCTTCTGTTTTCCAGGATTGAGCTTTTTGCTACATCATTCACAACTGACTGCTACAATAATAGAATCTCTAAAGGGATCTGTTGATCTGAACAAGGAGGAGTGTGTCCCTCTTCGCTATGCTTCAGTTTTGATATCCAAGGGTTTTACTTGCAGCTTACTGGAAATTGGAATAAATCTTGAAGTGCATTTGAGGGTGGTGGGTTCATGTTACCATAAAGGGCACATGCTTTAAATAGGTAGAATTGTACTTGTATTATACTATTATTTACATACTTCTTTCAGGTGAGTGCGGTAGATCGTTTACTCAAATCGTCTCCACAAACAGAAGAATTTCTCGGGATTTTATGGGAGCTACGTGATGTCTCTAGGTGAGAATGTCTCTATGTGTCACAATCTGCCTATGTTTGTTTTGTCTTCTTTTGAAATAAACCTGAAGCCCTTCTGCAAGTGCAGGTCTGACTGTGGGCGTGAAGCTTTATTGACTTTAGGCGTTTTCCCAGAGGTGTGAATCTGGAATCAGGAAAAATAATGATATTGTATTTTCTCTTTTTCAGTAACATATTTTATCTTTCTTTTTAGGCTTTAGCAGTTTTGATTGAAGCTTTGAATGTAGTCAAGGATACGGATCCAGCAGTTGAAAATAGTGGTACCGATGCTGCCTCATTTTGAGCTTACTATCTTGGCGTAGTCTCTTGGTCATCTTCCTTCAAACCCTCTTGCTTAAAATTCTCTTTTTCAGGAATTTCACCTCTTAATCTAGCAATATGTCACTCAGCTGCTGAGATATTTGAAGTCATAGTCTCCGACTCAACTGTATCATGCTTGCATGCTTGGATTGAACATGCCCCCGTCCTTCATAAGGCATTGCATACTTTATCACCGGGTGGTTCCAATCGAAAAGATGCTCCTTCACGACTACTTAAATGGATTGATGCGGGTGTAGTTTATCACAAACATGGTGTAGTTGGCCTTTTACGTTATGCTGCTGTCTTGGCTTCTGGAGGGGACGCCCAGTTATCATCATCAAGCATCCTTGCACTGGATTTAACATCGGCTGAGAATGGTGTTGGAGAATCGTCGAATGTCTCTGAGATGAACGGTCTAGACAATCTCGAAAAAGTTATCCTTGAGAAATCTTTTGAAGGTGTTAACCTTTCTGACTCATCAATTTCACAGTTGACAACAGCTCTTCGGATTTTAGCGCTGATTTCTGATAATACAGTATGTTATCGTTCCCCATTATTTTGTTCAGCAATTATTTTCTCTTCAGATGATGTAGTCTTCTTTTTTTAATGCTCTAAAATGTTTTGCTTTGTCAGACTGTTGCTGCTGCTTTATATGATGAGGGTGCGGTTACAGTTGTGTATGCTATTTTGGTCAACTGCAGCTTCATGTTTGAGAGGTCGTCTAATATTTATGGTAAACGAGTGTTTATTCTCTGTGCTCTCATTTAAATCTTCTATTTAAGGCTTAAATTTAGACGTGATGATAAGAGATGCTGGGTAGAGCTTAAAACGCACACTGGCTGGATATTTCTTTTTTCGTTTAACCTAGTCAAATATTTATCAGTGACCCTCAACTAACTCCTTTGTTTTGGGCAGATTATCTTGTTGATGACGATCATGGATGCAGTTCTATTTCTGACTTTTTATCTGAACGGAATCGTGAGCAAAGCTTAGTGGATCTGTTAGTTCCTTCCCTTGTCCTTTTGATATCGGTTCTCCAGAGATTACAGGTCTGTTACTTTAAACAATATTAGTTCTTTCAGATTTAATTGCAAAGTTCTGCCTTTATTTTTCTTTCTGAGATTCTATAATTGCGGGATTATGCGGTGTCAATCTCTCCGCTGGCCATTGATATTGTTTTTCTATCTCAAGGATGCTAAGGAGCAGTATAGAAACACCAAACTAATGAAGGCGCTCCTAAGGCTACATCGGGAAGTCAGGTGGGTTACTGTGTCTATTGATTTAGTAGTATAAATCACATACCGATATGTTTATGCAAATCTAAACTTTGAGCTTGTTCTCTTTCCAGCCCAAAGCTAGCTGCTTGTGCAGCTGATTTGTCCTCCCATTATCCAGACTCTGCTCTTGGCTTCGGAGCAGTGTGCCACCTCATTGTGTCTGCCCTTGTCTGCTGGCCAGTTTATGGATGGATGCCTGGGCTATTCCACTCTCTTCTCTCCGGTTTCCAGACGTCCTCTGTTCCTGCATTGGGTCCAAAGGAAACATGTAGCTTCCTCTGCATTCTAGTATGAAAATCTTACACTTTTTGCGAATTATTTTTTACTTGGTGATTGTGATGGCTTGCGTTACTTGAATCTTGCGAGAATTCATTTATGTCCAGCCAAATAGATATCACTTTATCGTACATTTTGTGATGGAATTTTGTGTAGTCATTTCATATAAATGTTAGCAACTAGAAAATCTCTATTTATCTGTCTTATACGTTAAAATGATTTTATCTCAATCCTCATTTATTTCTCACTGCAAGAGCGATATTCTCCCGGAAGAAGGAGTCTGGTTTTGGAAGAGTGGCATGCCCTTGTTAAGTGGTCTTAGAAAGTTGGCGGTTGGGACATTGATGTGTCCACAGAAGGAGAAACAGATCAATTGGTATCTGGAGCCTGCCCCCCTTGAAAAGCTGCTGAATTATTTGACACCTAATCTTGACAAGATTGCAAAGATTATCCAACATCATGCAGTATCTGTATGTTTTTCTCTTTCTTGTTAGCTTCAGTATTTCTCTTTCTTGTTAGCATTTGTTCAGCATGATTTGTGTGTTTGATGTTGTTTTTTGAAACAGGCATTGGTGGTCATTCAAGATATGCTTAGGGTTTTCATAGTTCGTATTGCATGTCAAAGGGTTGAACATGCTTCTATCCTTCTGAGGCCCATATTTGCATCTATCAGAGAGGGTATATTGGATGAGTCCTTAACATTAGAAACTGAAGCTTATAAGGTGCTTGCTCTGCCTCTCTAACTCTTTGTCCATGTACTGCTGTTCCTAAACAATCTAATCCTCTCTTTCAGGTCTACCGGTATCTTAATTTTTTGGCTAGTTTATTAGAGCATCCGCAATCTAAGGTCAAACCCTTTGCCTTTTGAACACAGTTTCCCTTCACTTTTGTGTTTGTTTCTTTATCACCTAGAATTTATTCATTTCAGGGATTATTGTTAGAGGAGGGCGTTGTTCCACTGCTTGTGGAAGTTCTTCAACGATGTTATGATTCCACTTATCCAAGTGAAGATAGGGTTCAAGAATTTGGAAATGTGTCAGATTCTAGTGTGATTAGGTGGTGTATTCCAGTTTTCAGATCGATCTCACTGCTTTGCGATTCACAAGTGCCTCTCTCGTGCTTTCCGAAAAAAGAGCTGTAAGTATTTTCCCTGCAGGAGTGTTTAACGTTACCATTTTGGGTGCATTTATATCTCGGATCCTACCTGCAATAGTATTACCTTATCTTGGTCACATTTATATCTAATTGCTCCTTTTTGTTAATCATATCAACTTGTACAGATTGGCTAGGTTGAGTGCAAAAGATTGTGCATCAATTTTCCCCTTTGTGCTGAAGTTCTGTCAGGTATCGTAAATTTTGTCAGCATTGTAGTGATCTATGTTATCAATTGTTTTCCAGATGACATTATGTTAGTGTTCTACTGTTGCTCGTCTAGTCCCTTTGAGACTATGGTAAAAAGGATGCACCTAAAATGCTACAGATAGATTTTTGTTTATATCAATGACCACTCCTAATAATCATCTTTATAGCATTTTCCTTGCAAAAATCTGATTACAAAGATTTTTTTTTCTTTTTACAGGTGTTGCCTATTGGCAATGAGCTTTTATCTTGTCTTTGCGCTTACAAAGACCTGGTTTCATGTGGTGAAGGTCAAGATGGTCTTGTTTCGGTTTTGGTGCATCTGTTTTCTGGCGCTGAAAACGACACTAATTATTCGAGTCTCGATCAAGTAGAAATGAAGAAAAATCCCCCTTTTCTGTCATGCTGGATCAAGTTATTGAACTCAGTTAACTCAAAAGATGGTTTGTCAGTTCTTGCAATAAAGGCAGTAAACGTTCTGAGCGTGGGCTCAATCAGATTATGTATCGACGGTAAAAGGTGATTCCCAGTCCCTTCTTAATATACTAATTTCCTGCTCACCATGTTTAACACGAATTTGGTAGAATTTTTAACTCTGATAAGCTACGACTCCTTGTCAAAAAACCAATCATGTGTTTCGTGTTAGAATCGTTAGTTGGTGTATTGTATCTTCACTGCGTATGCTGGATACATTAAACATAATGTCCACCGATGCCACTTTTGTAGTTAAGTTTAGTTTTGTTCATTTGATATAGGCCTAATAATTATCAAGTAGAAAATGTGCTTAGTTGCGTCTGATGCTGGTCACGTTTACATACTTCCAACTGGTCTATCAATTAAGCTAAGAAGAACGTTTCAGGAATAAAACCACGCTTACAGTCTGTTCAACTGCTCCGTGTAGTCTAATTTTCTTATTTTTTTCAGTTTGGACTCGAAGAAGGTTGCAGCAATAAAATCACTCTTTGGCCTTCGAAGTGATTTTAGTGATACAGACACTTTTAGAGAGGAAAACATTGGTTTGATTGAACAAATGGTGACACTTTTGAGTTCAATGACTTCGGGATCTGATACTTCAGCAACAACTGAGATGAAACCCTGTCTGCATGAGGTACTTATTACCCGTATCTGCATAGTCCACTTCTTTTACTGCTTTTCTCTTAACACTGACCTTGTTTTTTATTGTGGACTTGAAGGTATTACGTTCGTTGCTGTCCTTGCTAAAAGACGGAAACATTGATGATATGACCTCCTGCAAAGATGTTCTTGTTTCTACCGAGGATTTTGATATAGATGATGTGGACTCTGAAAACATTGAGGATGATTTCCTTCAAAGAGGACTTGAAGACAAGTTCTGGTGGGAATGTCCAGAAACATTACCTGAGCGTTTGCCCCAGTCATCTCTTCCTGCAAAACGAAAACTACCAACTGTGGAGAGCTCTAGCAGGCGTGTTAAAGTCGAAAACTCTTCTGTTGACTTAGCGACTCAAAGTTCAATTCAACGGGTGGGTTCTGCATCCCTTCCTCCTGCTCCTACACGTAGAGATACCTTTAGGCAGCGCAAGACGAATACCAGCAGGCCTCCCTCTATGCATGTTGATGACTATGTTGCCAGGGAAAGGAGTATTGATACAGCTGGTAATTCCAATGCAATAACCATTTCAAGGGCAGGATCGAGCAGTGGTAGACCTCCATCTGTTCACGTTGATGAATATATGGCCAGAGAAAGACGAGGCCAAAATCCCTCCACCATTGTGGTTGGAGAGGCTGTTATGCAAGTGAAAAACCCTACTCCTGCTAGAGATACTGAAAAAGTCGCAGGTAAACCCAAACAATTCAAAGCCGATCCTGATGATGATCTACAAGGGATAGATATAGTTTTTGATGGTGAGGAATGTGAAGGACCTGATGACAAGTTGCCCTTTCTTCAACCCGATGAGAACCTTATGCAGCCTGCTCCTGTCATGGTTGAACAAAACTCTCCTCACTCCATTGTTGAAGAAACCGAAAGTGATGCAAACGGAAGTAGTCAGTTCTCCCACATGGGCACGCCATTGGCATCTAATGTTGACGAGAACGCTCAGAGCGAGCTTTCATCGAGGATATCTGTTTCACGCCCTGAGATGTCATTGATGCGGGAACCAAGCATATCTTCAGACAGGAAATTTGTTGAGCAGGCAGACGAAACAAACAAGATAGCTCCTCTGAAGAGCGACTCTGGGTTTGTACCTGGTTACAACAACATTCCAGGATCTTCAGGACAAAATTTGATTGATCCTAGAGTTGGTCCTCAGGGTTTCTATTCAAAGAGTAGTCAGCAGCAACATACGGGTCATATTCATGGTGGATTCAGTAGTCGTGGGGTTTATGATCAGAAAATGCTACCAAACCAGCCTCCTTTACCCTTAGTGCCACCTCCATCAAGCTCACATGTGATGCCACATTCTTCTGATTCTCTTTCCAATCAATCCTCCCCGTTTAGTCGTGGAACACCGTCTTCAGGAGGAGGACCCATCAGGCATATGCCACCGCATCCTTCAGCAATTCCTCAATACTCATCTAACCCATATGCTTCGCTACCACCAAGGACATCTACAGTTCAAACTTTTGGATACAACCAGGGAGGGGGAGCAGCTACCACTGAACAACAACAAAGTGGTCCACCCATTGATCCTCAGTCAGGTACCGGAATGACCTCTTACCCTCCCCCCACGTTAATGCAATCTAGTTTTAGTAGGCCATTCTATGGAAATCCTATGCACCAAGGAGGTGATAAGCCGCAGAACATGTTGCCGGTTCCTCAGTCACTCCATCCACACTCCATTCCTCAACAGCTGCCATCAATGCAGCTTTCACAGCTACAACGCCCTATGCAGCCTCCTCAGCATGTTAGACCATCCATGCAGATATCTCAGCCATCAGAGCAAGGAGTCTCATTGCAAAACCAGTATCAGATTCCATTGCATCCAATGCAGATGATGCAACAGACTCAAGCCCAGCCTTACTATCACCCACCTCAACAAGAGATCTCTCATGTGCAGCAACAGCAACCACAGCCACAGGCTGTTCAAGGTCAGCAAGGAGCTGGGAGTTCTCAGCGACAAGAATCTGGAATGTCATTACATGATTATTTGCAGTCCCCAGAAACAATTCGGGTTTGTAATCCACATCCTCGGCAATGATACCCTATTTAGATTAGCATAACGTGCCTCACTAAGTCTTGATTCTTAACTCTCCTTTTCAGGCTCTGATAAGTAACCACGACAAGCTGTGTGAGCTTTTGGAACAGAATCCAAAGTTAATGCAGATGCTCCAGGTTGGTTTCTAAATCCTTCTCCTATTTGCTTTTCATATGACCTATGTGTTCACTTGGAGAGTTATCCTGATATGGGTTTTTGTAATTGTTCGTTGTGACAGGAAAAGCTAGGGCAGCTAGGGCAGCTGTGAGAAGAGAGAGCGACTACTCAGAAATATCTATCCCTTGCTTATTAGTTGCTTTCAGTTCATGTAATGTTTAATATACAATATAACATGTACATTTGTTTCAGTTTGATATGTAGACAAGCTGTAAACGCCCGGTTGTTGTTGTTTAGTTTAGACTGTTGTACATTGGTAAAGAAGAGAAACTCTCTTCAAGTCCGAGTCCTTTAGCTCTTCTTACAAAGCAAACATAAGATTTGGTTAGGAAACACACATAGAGACTTAGTAAGTGATTGATATAATCCAAGGTTTAGTGTAGTCTCTTATCTTCTTTAATATCAGATTTGCAGTTACCTTTCAAATATTTCATTATCATAGACTTAAATACCAGTAGGTTATCAAATCTTGAGAACATAGGTCCCCGACAAAAATAACACTAGACAACATTTATAACACTTGAAAGTACTACATTGAGAAACCGAACATTGATTTAATGAATCAAGATGATTACACACTGAGCCCTGAAGAGGCCTTAAAGCCCTAAGTGAGCATTTGAAATTAGGCCCACTAAGAGACCCAACAACCGATTGTGTAGAAAGTTTATTATCCCTTTGGTCCCCGTAAAAGTTCTGACACACATCATCATCAAGTTGGCATTGAAAAGATTTTGTACCAAAGAGAGAGATTGGGTAGAGTCTGGATGATAACAGTGTGGTTCGTAGATTGCAAGATCAAAAAGCTGTATCCTTTCTCGTACGGCTCGAAGAAGCTCACACTGAGAATCTTAAAGATTCAACATTTAGGGTACACTCGCCTCTCATAGATACATCATAAAGCTGACGCCTTTCTATTTCTAGGTCTTGAGTTCGTTACTAAAAGCTTCTTGCTTTCTGTACTTTTTGTGGTTAATGTGTTAGCTAGATCTCACTTCTTCATTGTGTTTACTTATTCAGCTGCTGAAATAACATCAAATTCACAGTAAAGATCTCACCTTTTTACTCTATGGAGCCTCCTGTAAGTATATATATGCTAGACAATGATGAGTTTATAGCTTGTGGGTGCTGAAGTGTTTGAGTTCGTTTTTTGTTTTTGACAGGATGATCAACAAGCTGAGACTTCATATACATTTGGTGATCGATCTACAAGTGACATAGTTGTAAGACTAAGAAACGAAGAAGGCCGTGATGATTGGATCTATTGCCACTCCAAGATCCT
This sequence comes from Sinapis alba, assembly GCA_012274485.2. NCBI lineage: Eukaryota > Viridiplantae > Streptophyta > Magnoliopsida > Brassicales > Brassicaceae > Sinapis > Sinapis alba. The sequence continues at coordinate 43,002 of MU106266.1, forward strand.
TACTGAGAAAAGCAGATACTTTGCAGACCGTCTCTCTGATAAATGGCCCACTTGCAAGATTCTTGATTCACGTTACTGTGTTGAAGTCATTTGTCAAGAATCAGACTATGATCATCACATCAATCTTTTAAGACTACTCTATGTTGTCTCTGATGATGATGCCCCTGAGGATCATCACTTGTGTCATAACGTGAAAAGCGCTTTGGGGATTCTCTGTGTTGCTAAGGAGCTTGATTGTCCTCTTGTTGTGACTGCTTGTGTGAATTACTTGGAAGCTGTTCCTTGGGAGGAAGGTGAAGAGGAAGAGATGTTGCGGGTTATACCGATGATTGGATCAGAAGCAGAGCCGGTTCTCGCTCGTTTACAGCCGGTTGATCAGTCTGCTGTTACTGGAATCTTTTCGTCTGCTTTTAGGTTTGCTACCTCGTCCCCTCCTTTGCCATTGTGTGACATTAAAGCATCTGCGCAAGAACAGATTGAGTATATGATAACTGAAGATGATGATGCTCCGTTGTTGATTGCTGATGAAGTAATCAAGCTTGAAGTGAAGGAATGTGTGAAGAGCCTGTTTGCTAGATTCTTCCAGTGTCTAGAAGCATTGTCCATCAAACCAGCTGTGGATTCTGAGGTCACTAGCAAGAACGGGTTGTCTTTAAGGATGGTTGTATCGGATTTGTCATGGGCGTTTCAGATACTCACAAAGATGGAAATGGTGAGAGATTTTGTTGTAACATGGGTTGATACATCTGAGAAGTTAGTTAAGGTAGTTGAAGCTATGGAGACGGCTGCAGAGACGGTGGAGATAAGAGTCAAAGTCACGGAGGTGACTTCAAAAGTTGTAGAGGCGATTGGCTATGGAACTGTGATATTACCAACAGTGAAACGGCTTCAGATGGTGAAACTATGGCTTCCCTTTGTAAGAGAAACAAAGCCTCTTGTTGACTCGGTTGTAACCAATGAAGAAGAAGATAAGGAGGAAGGTGTGAGATGTAAGATCGATGGAGAGATATGGCAAGCTTTAGAATCTTCCTTTGTGTCTATAATTCTGGCGTTGCCATCTTCAGACCAAGCTGAGATATTGACTGAGTGGTTAAGCAAGAACGGGGTGTATCCGGATTTGACAGAGGCTTTTGAGGTTTGGTGTTACAGATCAAAAGTGGCCAAGAGAAGACTGGGTTTGCTAGGGGGAGAGGAAGATGGGAAGGACATGTCTTAAACTCTTTTGTTGAGCTCTAAATCTAGAAAAGAGTAACATTCTGTGTTTTGTTTTTTTGTTGTTGTGTAGGTCTCTTTTAACTTTTTTTTTTTTTTTTTGTGTTCTCTGCCAAATCATCATTGGTAGTTTACACAACTCTGTAAATGCTGTTCGCAGATATGTTAAGTGCGTTTCAATTGTGCAAAGATATTTCCTCATTAGAGAGGAACATGCTTTAAACACAGAAGCAAACAATGAAACTGAAGAAGTGATGAGGATGAAGTGACGAGGAGCAGGAAACGAAAGAGGTTGTTAAACTTTGTATAGGTACTTGAAGTATTTGATTTTTCTGATTCCGTGCAAATGTAATGAGAAGTTCAGTCTCAAAACCCCCCGCCACAATCAATCTGGGATTTATTAAGTTAGGTCTGGGAATTCAAATATTTGATCGGTTCGCGTTTGTGTAAATTTGAGTAATGATCGTGTAACTAAAAATCTCACTTATTTCTCTCTTTCATACTGATTACTTATTTATTCAGGTGCTGAGATAACATCAAATTCACAGGAAAGATCTCAGCTTTTTCCTCTATCACATCAATCTCTTAAGACTTCTCTATGTTGAGAGATGCCCCTGAGGAAAGATCACTGCTTGTGTGAACTACTTGGAAGCTGTTCCATGGGAGGAAGAGATGTTGCGGGTTATACCGATGATTGGAAGCAGAGACGACTCTTATCCGTCTCTAACCTCAGAAAATAATTTGGAGTTTACACTGATAGGCCAAGCAAACACAATGAAATGAGTTTATTCAATTTACACCGATAGGCCAAGCAAACACAATGAAATGGGTTTACAACAATTGAATCGGTTATTACTTTTAATGGTGGGGGCTGCGCGAACGCAAACCCCCTCTGCCACAAATAATGACGTAAGCTCTTCCACTTGGGAAGACTTTAAGCTAAGCGCCCTTCCAAAGTGCAATGGAAGTCACTAGCCTAGGCCACTCGTCTTCTTGATCACGAGTTGACCCCGTCCAGGTAAGTGATTTGCTAGTTCCCCCGAGTCTCTTATTTATACTGAGCTTCTGAAGGGTTCCTCTTTTCTCGTAAACGATGTGGGACTTTGTTAAGTTTCACACTTTCCGCCGTTCTTATGACGCACCGCTTGCCGTTCCAATGCTTCTCTGGTTGAACGACGTGTCGGATTGGCGTATTAAAACGTGAAACGGCAAGACCTTTGCTAAATGTTTAGATTCCGTCCGGCCCAGATCAACATTTTACAGATAACAACAAAGCTATCTTGATAAAAAAAAAAAAAACAATGCTATGAAGGTTCGTTTCGAATATCCAACTTGACATAATAAGCTAATTGTTAAATAATAATAAAAAATTCAAATTCGTTTTATGTGAAAATGAATCTTACCCACTTTATCATATACAAATGGAAATAAAGGTTCAGAATCTGAACAAAGACGAAAGAAATTAATCTCTAACAAATCTAAAACAATTGAAGCAAAGTGGTGATTTAGTGGAGCCCTAATCTCAACCAATGGGGTTGTCTTGTGTCCAGAATCATCTTAACTACATCTTCTACAAATGAATCAAAACATGAATAGCAACACCCTTTCATCAGGCTGCTGCTGCTGTTGTTGCTACTGCTGCTGCAAGGTCTCATACCATCGTGAAGACACGTCACTGGCGGCGGAACAAGGTGGACTTCACTGCTCTTGTGTTCCAGTCCACAAGCTGCCAATATCGTGTGTAATGAGCACGTGGAAATCTCTTCAAACGTGGCTTGACCTGAACAAATTAGTGGAAGTTGAATCTAAATTACAATCCAAAGGGTGGAGTTATGTAAAGAAGAAACTAATCTACAGAGAGTCAACGAGATGTAGACGTGTGCCTAGAGCCATAACTGACATTTTCAATGAGTTCAGCAAAACTAACTAGGAAGTCATGCCGAGAAGAACTAGCAATCCCTAAAGGTCTAAACATTATAAACTTGTCTACAATGTAACGCAAAGAATAACAGAATACTAGCCAGGTTAAACCAAGAGCTTGAAGAGGGAATTGGATTATGTGTACCTAAGTTTATTTGACGAGACAAGTTCTTGAGATGGGTATTAACTCTGTGCTGCAGTTGTTCTCCTCCGGTGGAAGGCATTGTGTTTGGCATGTAACTGCGTAGATGTTGTTGATTAGCAAACAAGGGTTCACCCTGAGCCAGTCCATGATGCAATCCTAATTCGCTAGATCGATCACCAGGAAATGTATCATTAGAGAAACGTCCAACTACTTCTTCGCTTCCAAAATGATCCAACCTTGAAGAGAAAAGCTCAGGTTCATGGGCAGATATCAATGGATTGTTATTCGGTAGCCTTTCCTCGGAGATTGTATACAATGACATCCCTGTTTGTAGTGAAGGTTGAGGCGCTTCTCTTTCTCTGCCATGACCAATTTGTGTAGTCACGAAACCATCACTCGAGTTAGTAATCATCGATGTTCCACCACCTCTACTACCCATATTAATAAGTCTATCACCATTGATAATATTTTGTATGTGTCTATGAAGCGTCCTTCTTCTCGATAACGTCGTTGCCCCTAAGCCGGAAGGAGAAGAACCTTGAACATCACTATTAGGAAGCCTTGAAGAAAAAAGGTACTCTCCATTGGAAAATGGTGTACGTGGAGAGACTAGCAAAGACGGATCTTGGTATTGCCCTGAAACTACAAGAGGTGATGGTCTACCATAAAAGCCACTGACTCTCTGTTGCTCGGATGTAGTATGCGTCTGGGAACTAGCTGATTCAAGTCCAACAGGTCTACAGCCTTCACAATACCAGTTACCTTCAGGCACTTCCCTCCCGAGTCCAACACAGTAAGTATGTGCAGATGAATCACAGAGATCACAAAGCAACATAAGCCCATCATCTTCACCTTGGTGACATTCAGAACATATTATATTCTCATAGGGATCAAGATAACTCCTCAACTCTTCCTCAGTCGGTTGATAGACCTGCACACAACCAAAAAAATATCATATAAATAAGCACATTTAATGAGAAAAAATTGCAACTTATGCCCAAAGGTTAACAAAAGTTGATAAGGTCTTGTCCATCATTAATTAGGATACCAGGACATTAATGAATCAACTAAAGAGACTCTATAGGCGTAAAGCAACAAAAAGAGTATATGAAACAAACCTGATCCCGTTCAGGTACAGGTATCAGAACTTCTCTCAAATCAACTCCAGGTGTAGATCTTGCAGGTTTGCTTATTGTTTTGAACCGCTGCTTGCATAGAGGGCACCGAGATTCTACTTTCGACCACTCCATTATGCAAGTGAAGCAAAAGTAATGACTACAGCAGTCAAGTGTTCCTTTCAATCTTCGCATGTCTTCCTCAGACAGACAAATCCCACAGACGTTTTTCATCACATCCCTTTTCACTTGCTCTACCTTCTTCTCACCTTTCTTCACAGGTGACTTCCGAAGCTGAGTCAAATCTTTATGGACCGTATTTTTTCTTATAGAAGATATATGCTTCACACGACTTCTCAACAGACTACTTGCTTCCCTTACCTGCTCTCTTTCCTCTTCTGAGATTGTGTACTCATAATTGGATTCTCCAGAGGAGGCAATGTCTGAATCTGATGGCACAGTACACCGACGCCTTGGCCTTGATGATCTCGTCTTCACCTTCTTTCTTACAGGTAAGCAGTCATCTACAAAATCACCATCATCATCATCTTCATCAACTCCTTCCTTTGTTTTTCTCCCTCGTCTCTTTCTTCCATTTGTCACACGAGCTTTTGTAGCAGAGCAATTCTTTCTTCTTTTACGCCCTCTAGATCTCTGTTTTCGCTTGTTTTTTGCAGGTGCTTTTGCAATTGTCTCTTCCTCATCTTCCTCGTCTAGTGAGACATCTTCTTCGTCTGCGGTAAATTCTTCGTCTCCATCCTCATCCTCATCATAATCTCCATCATCTTCCTTTTCAGTCTCGTGTGACACATTGTCCTGCTCTTCCAAAGTCATCTCTCCTTCTTCACCATTATGACCAGAATCTATATCCACCTTTTCACAGCTGGCATCTCCCACATCCCTCTCTTCCTCTTCCTCGCCATCCTCATCTGGATAGTCTCCATCTTCATCTTCATCTTCATCTTCTGACTCAAAGAAAACTCTCCTTCGCTTAACAATTCCAACAGACTTCCTTGACTCTCCTATCTCCTCGTCTTCGTCATCTAGATTCACGTCTTCATTGTCAGACGCAACAACCTGGTCCATCTTTCTTGACTTGCATCCTGTAATCTTCCGGTTACCACGAGGACCAGTCTTCACTTTTGGCCACTCAACATTCCTCAGCATAACATCTTCCTCTTCCACCTCATTAAATCCCTCATCCTGCACCGCATCGGAGACATCACAACCATCAAAAGAATCTTCATACTCCTTGAGATCACAATCATCAAACTCGTTGAGATCAACAGCTTCTTCATATTCATCCTCTTCTTCTTCATCCTCATCTGATATTATATAATCCTCATCTGAATCATCTGAACCCTTATCCTTAGATCTAACCCTTCTATCTGAATTTCTTGCTCTCTTTCCCATAATCTCTAAAACCGACCAAACAAACTAATCTAAAAATCTCAAATGTAATAAAATTCTCTCAGCTCATGAACCAATAAACAAAGGTTCGATTCAGCTCATCTTGCCCTAGAATTTATAACCTAATCAAACCAATCTCAATACCAAATCTCCAGCTCAGAAACACGGCAGATCTGCAATCAAACCCCCAAAACACACAATTAAAGCTATCGATTTGATTCCGATATATACATAACTGAAAATAACATTAAAGCTATCGATTTGATTCCGACCTTAGAAAATGCTATTTTAATTACGAATCAATCCCAAAATCAGAAACCGAAAGAAAAAAATTAAATGAATCAATTAATTTACAATTCCAGGTTAGAAAATTGCAATCCTCCAACCAAAATAAAAAGAAAAATCAAATAATTTACAATTACATAAAACGAACCTCTCCGATGATTAAGAAAGAACACGTTGGATTCACCACTAAATTAGTGGATCGTGATCCTTTTCCTCGCCTTGTTCTGCTCTCTATTTACAACCCCCTTTTTTTTTTTTTTTGGTTGGTTGCGGAAGTGAGCAAAATGTATTTTGATTTGTTTAGAGGCTACGACGACGCGGTTGCGAAGGTGAAGAGCTATCGTCTAAAATGACGGAAGTACCCTCGACCGCTTCTGGTGGCAGTTGGGCTTTTTTGACTTTTTAATTGTTGTTAATGATTGTATGATGAGCACGTGAGGCAGCTATAGCCTGCGCTTGATCGTACTGGAATGTTTCTTATTGGACGGTTACTATTTGTCCCTACATTTCTAATTTTGGAACCGATGAGAAATGAGCAATTATAAATTTACTATTTATAGCAGATGTTGATTTCAGTTTCAGATGAAAATATTACAGAAAATTATTCCAAAATACACAGAAAGTTATTAACAAACAAAAAATCACATTATTCACGAGTTGCAATTGCTCATTTTTAAAAAATTAAAGAGCTAATATACATTATTTCTTTTTTAAAGTGATTAGGGCTGCCTGATGTTATAATTATGAAAATCCATGCATAACATTTTCGTTGCTCAGACAATTTGATTTAGGGAATATTAAGATCTTTGTTATCAAGGAAGATAATAGAGTATGACAACTTTTAGTTGGGCTATTTTCACAATTGGGCCTTGAAGAAATACATACAAATAAAAGGGCTTCAAGAAAAGCCTAAACCGTTTAAATTAAACCAGAGCTCCAATTTCTACAAAGAAAGTGAACTTTAGCAAGTGAAGCCATGTAATCATCAGACCTGAAATAAGTTTGGGATCAGAAAAAAGCATCAACAAACACTAAACCAAAGTATCTCATCATTTTGATTGCTCTAAGTTTGCGTTGTAGATATTCAAACCTCTGCCCATATGAAGATCCACAAGCTGCGCTTATGTGAAACTTTGCCTTTTCTGATTTACCCTACAACAACAATCAGACAAGAAGCTGTGTGAACTAGGCTGTTTGTTATTGGAGAACAATAGATGTCAATGAAGATGGTGTTGAAGCCATTCAAGAACAAGAGCATACCTCAGCTTCATAGTAGAGCCCTGCATACAGCGAAGCGTAGAAGACTTCACTTGCTTGACCACTCGAGAAGTCACTAACTAACTGTTTTTGGTCAAAATCAGACACTTCGTTAGGAGTTAAGACAGTTTGTTTAAAGAAATCACACCATCAGGTGTCTCATCAAACCTTTTCAGGATCACCACCGTTCTTGAATAGGTTATAAGCTTCCCGCATCACAGGCCGAGAATCTCTACCAACCTTCAAAGAATGGTCCATCTTGATTGTGTCACTCATCATGGAATAATAAGCTTTAGGATAAGAAGAGAAAAACAAACCTCAAGAAACTGTTTTCGTGCAACATCAACACCGTGAAGCCGAGCCTCACAGAGAAAGCACCAAATCGATTCCTCAGTGTCATTTGGGTTTTGAGCAACATCTAACCTGAACTGTTCTGCACCTTCTTCAAACCTGTTCATTATAAGCACGTTATTACATTGCTTCATCATACGATATAAAGACAAGAATCAACTCAGAACCGTAAGAAGAGACAATGAGTAGGAGCTAGAAGTGAAGTACCTATCCATATAGTAAAGAGAAAGCCCACGTTGCCAAAGATCTGTCATCAAGGCAAAACGTATATGATCTAATCATTTTTATTCAAAAATTTCCAAGCTTTTCAGACAAAACACGTAACACTTACATGCCTTTTGTCGGGAATCCAACACAATAGCTTTATCGAACTCTGTAACTGATCCAGAAACATCACCCTTTCGCACAAAAAAAAAAAAAACAATTCGAATATTTAAGGATCCCAATTTTTTTAAAAAAGTTTTTGTTTGTTAGGACAAATGTGTTTGTCGGATTGTTTCACCTGTCTGAAGAGTTGCATTCCGTTTCGAATTGCTGCGATGGCCTCACGGGGGTTCGAATCTCCGCCTCCGGTTATGGCATCCCAAATCGAGGAGACAGAAGGAAGGAAGAGTCTGCGAGAGATTGCGTGAGCGTGAGGCGTGTGGCGGGAAAATTGGGGGTTTAGGGTTTTAAGTGGAGAGATCGCCGCGAAACGCCGGGGGATTGTGGGAGATGGGTATATGATGTGATTCACTATCTGGGTTAGTGCCATTTGATGGCGGAAGCTGGAGAATTTCACGGCGATGATTACGATCTTTCTAGGGGTTTAACGGATTGCTGACGATCAGTATATTCCCAGAAGATAAGATGACAAATGGGAGGGAAGAAATGAAGCGGAAGAAAACCGGAAAATCCCGGTTTGTTTATTTGCTTCATGAGCCAAACCGATGTTTAATCTGTCCAACAGTTTAATTGCGATTGCATCTATTTTTCAATTGAACCGGGTGAAATCAGGTAATGTCTGTACCGATCTAAACCACCATGAGTGTTTGCAAATGTCTTGAGAAAAAAGAAAAGAGTAACAAAATAAGGTAAAACTAAAGATTGAATTTGTTCCTATAGTTCCCAAAGAAGCAAATGACATTTATTCACCAACAAGCAATGCTTAAATCTCCTAAGTTTTTGTTGAAGAAATACAAATTAATTTTGAAGAGATCAATACAAATTTAAGAGAACAAAACACTACTGAAACAAATACATTTTTGAGGTTTATATATCCACTATGTGAACAAATAATTTACAATCATGTATTTATTTTAGATTCGAATATCCAATATTCCTTTTTAATTTTTAAAATATTTTATCTCACTAAAATATTTTTCTTATTCTTCTTTAATGTTTTTTTTTTCAACTGTGTGAATCTATATGAAAGTGGTTTGCAAAGTCAAGGACATAGCGAAACGAATTATTTTTTTGATCTCCAAAATTTAAGTGGTTATATATAAAATCATCTAACCTCCAAATTAACTAAGAAAAATATATGTATTAATCGTTTATTCCTCAATTCATAGTTGTCTTAAGACGTGGTTTGCATATCAAAATTAGAAAGAACATATCTCTAAACACACGATTAGGACACTGAATAATCTGGTAGAGAAAACAAAGTTTTGAATCCCTAAAATTAATTATTTTCCTTATTTAGAAACTCTTGAAGAAACAGAGAAGACAAGAAAAACTACCACAAGTCTATTTTTTCATCTTTTTCTCACTAGCCGCATTTCCCGCCAAGCCTCACAAAACAGAGCAACCAGAAAAATAACGAACTCTCAATTTGTCGTTTCTGTTATAAATAATCCATCTCGGCAATAATGAAAAAATTACATACTCCTAAGGAGGCTACGTAAACCTTCGAAGGAGTCGTCACAAATCTTGTTTTCTCAAAAGAATAACGAACAGCTCTTATCTTTTTTAAAACAAATATATATATCTTCAGAGCTGTTCAAGTTCAAAAACAATTTGATTAATAGAAATCAATAAAAAGAAAAAAAAAATACAAAACAACATGTCGTACGGGTACGACGATGATTCCAAGAGGAAGAGAAGGTATGTTATTATCTCAATCTCCTCTGTTCTTCTCATCTCCATGGTGGTCGCCGTCACCGTCGGTGTCAGCCTCAACAAGAACGAAGGTAACGGTGATTCTGACGCACAGATAACGTCTTCCGTCAAAGCCGTTAAAGACGTATGTGCACCAACGGATTTCAAAAAGACATGTGAAGACAGTTTAAACAAGAACGGTAATAACACTACCGACCCGATCGAGTTGGTTAAGACAGCGTTCAGCGCAACAATGAGGCAGATCTCAGCGGCTGCTAAGAAGTCACAGACCATGATGGAGCTTCAGAAGGATCCAAGGACGAAGATGGCTCTTGATCAGTGCAAGGAGCTGATGGATTACGCTTTGGGAGAGCTAAGCAACTCTTTCGAGGAGCTTGGCAAGTTTGAGTTCCATTTACTCGACGAGGCTTTGATCAATCTAAGGATCTGGCTCAGCGCGGCGATAAGCCACGAGGAGACTTGCCTCGAAGGGTTTCAAGGGACACAAGGGAATGCTGGAGAGACCATGAAGAAAGCGTTGAAAACTGCTATCGAGTTGACACGAAACGGGCTAGCAATCATCAGCGAAATGTCGAATTTCGTGGGACAAATGCAGATTCCTGAGCTCAACAGCCGTAGGCTATTGTCTCAGGAGATCCCCTCGTGGGTGGACCAGCGAGGGCGTAGGCTCTTGCAGGCTGCTGCTGCGTATTCTGATGCTAAGCCTGATATAGTGGTGGCTCAGGACGGGAGCGGTCAGTATAAAACAATCAACGAGGCTTTGAAGTACGTCCCTAAGAAGAAGAACACGACCTTCGTGGTTCACATTAAAGCTGGTATCTACCAAGAGTATGTTCAAATCAACAAGAGCATGACTCATCTCGTGTTCATCGGTGATGGTCCGGAGAAAACCATCATTTCCGGTAACAAGAATTACAAGGACGGTATCACTACCTACCGTACTAACACTGTTGGTACGTTACATTTGGATAATTTTTTTAAAGTCAAATTCATCAGATAGTTACATATGTTAACACATGTACTGGTTATTGCAGCGATTATTGGAGACTCTTTCATTGCCAAGAACATCGGGTTCGTTAACACTGCTGGTGCAGCCAAATTCCAAGCTGTTGCAGTTAGGGTTCAATCAGACGAGTCAATCTTTTTCAACTGTAGATTCGATGGCTACCAAGACACCCTTTACGCTCACTCTCACCGTCAGTTCTACCGTGACTGTACCATCTCAGGCACTATTGATTTCCTCTTTGGAGACGCGGCTGCTGTGTTCCAAAACTGTACTTTGTTGGTGAGGAAGCCACTTCCGAACCAGGCATGCCCGATCACAGCCCACGGTCGTAGTGACGCGAGGGAAGCAACAGGATTTGTATTCCAAGGTTGTACTATTGCCGGAGAGCCGGATTACTTGGCAGTCAAGGAAACTAGCAAAACCTATCTTGGAAGGCCATGGAGAGAGTTTTCAAGAACTATTATCATGAACAGTTTCCTGCCTGATTTCGTCCAACCGCAAGGATGGATGCCGTGGATGGGGAACTTTGGTCTTGACACATTGTTCTACTCTGAAGCTCAGAACACAGGACCGGGAGCAGGACTTGCAAACCGGGTTACTTGGGCAGGAATCAAGAAATTGAGTAATGAAGAGATCCTCAAGTTCACACCGGATCAGTACATTCAAGGTGACCTTTGGATTCCGGGTAAAGGTGTTCCGTACACTCCTGGCCTCTTGGCTGCCAACCCTAACGCTGCAACCACCGCCCCAAGCAGCTCAGTTTCTTCAGGTGCCTCCTCCGTCACGGACACAAGTGGTGCTGGCTCAGTTTCTCCATCAGCTGCCTCTGTTTCTCCAGTAGCTACCTCGGAAGGTTCTACCAAGATGGCTTCAATGGAGAGAACTGGTGCTGGCTCAGTTTCTCCAGCAGCTGCCCCAGAAGGTTCTATAAGGATGGCTTCAACGGGGACAAGTAGTACTGCCTCGGTTTCTCCAACAGCTGCCCCAGAAGGTTCTATAAGGATGGCCTCAACGGGGACAAGTAGTACTGCCTCGGTTTCTCCAACAGCTGCCCCAGAAGGTTCTCTAAGTATGTCTTCAACGGAGACAAGTGGTGTTGGCTCAGTTTCTCCAGCATTTGCCCCAGAAGGTTCTATCAGGATGGCTTCAACGGGGACAAGTAGTACTGTCTCGGTTTCTCCAACAGCTGCACCAGAAGGTTCTCTAAGGATGTCTTCAACAGAGACAAGTGGTGTTGGCTCAGTTTCTCCAGCAGCTGCTCCAGAAGGTTCTATCAGGATGGCTTCAATGGAGAGACCTGGTGCTAGCTCAGTTTCTCCAGCAGCTGCCCCAGAAGGTTCTATCAAGGTGGCTTCAACGGGGACAAGTGCTGCTGCTGCTGCCCCGGTTTATCCAGCACCTCCCCCAGAAGATTCTGAGATTTCATTGTCTAACTAAAAGATCCATTTGATCAAAAAAAAAAAAGATGCCATATACTGTGTTTTTTTTTTCTTACTAAAACCTGGAAACAAAAAACATTTGCACAACCTTGAAGAATTCAGGATTATTGATCTATACCAAATTGTTTGAGATTAATGTTTAGCTTTGTAAACTCATGTTTAATATCACAGTAAATTAAATATGTTGTTTATAAAACTATAATTATGTCCTCCATTATGTAGACTATTATGTCACAAATTGTTCTAAAGAGATTTGAGTTTTTCATCCATTTAAGTATCCTTGGCCATGACATTAAGAACTTTTGAGGAAAGAATGTGAAATTTGATAAACAAGGCACCAAAAACTTTAGATATTGTCTGAAACAACCACCAAAAAGCACAATTCTCTAACAAAAATCCGATTAAGAAAGAGATTAAGAAGCAACACCACAACATAATCAAGTTCAATGACACAGACAATGTTCTTAAACCTTGAAACCACGGCTCTTCCTCTTTCCTCTGGCCTTCTCGAACTTCCTTCCCTTGGACCGAACATATGGCTTCGAGTGACTGTGTGGCACACCAGGTGCGGGACCAAAATGCTTAACAGCCTCACGTGAGTTCTTAGGTCCTCTAAGAAGAACCTACAAACAAGAACAAAGTTAAAAGTTTAATCATATTATCACAACGGAAGTTGAAAATGAAAGTAGAGCGTTTGAGTTGAGATATATACAGTGTTCTGTCCCAGAGGTGCTCTGAGAGCAAGCTGGTCAAAGGTTAAGCATTCACCACCTGCTTTCTCAATGCGAGCTCTGGCTCTCTCTGTGAACCTCAAGGCAGTAACTTTCATAGCTGGAATCTCATGTACCCTCAAATCATTGGTTATAGTTCCAACCAAGACAGCAATCTTATCTTCCTATCATATCACGGCAAGAGAGAGAGAGAGAGATCACATTCAAAAGACGAAGTGGAACAGAGTTATCATGACCTAAGACTAACTTCTACACCAAGGAACAGAGAGATGAGAGGGATTCAAACGAAATGGAACCTTGCCAGTCATGAACTCGACGAGCTTAGATAGAGAAAGAGGAGCTTTGTTGACTTTGCTCATGAAAAGCCTCTTCAAGATCACTGCATTGAACTTACTCTGAGTTCTCCTCACCAGAAACCGGTAAAGCTGCAAAATTTCAAATACGAAAGTTCAAATCTCATATTCAGACCAAACAGACATCTCTTCAAAAGGAGAAAGATTGTTAGTTAAAGTGTTGACCTTGACAGTGAGCTTGAGGTAGACATCATCGGACTTAGGAGCTGTCCTTTTGGTCTTCTTGCTCTTACCTCCTGCGATCAAATCGATACCCTGCAAATACCACCGAATCAAAACCAAACTCAAAGCATTCAGAAACGGAGTTGAGAGGTAGAGAAAGAGTACCATTGTAGTGGCCGGTGGATGTGGTGCCGCCGCGTTCGAAGCTTCTGCTAGAGAAGTGATGAAATTAGGTTTTATATCAGTTCATAGTAACGGACTCGATTTAGCTTTAGGGTTTTTACTTATTTCCATTATGGGCCGTAAGAGCCCAATATAATTAAAGTCATCTTTGAACATTTAGACTTGAGTTAGAGCCTAGATGCCCTGATGTCCAGTCCAGGCCATGTTGTGTTTTATGGGTCATTATGAACCAAAGATCATAAGAATTTTTTTTTAGGTTAAATTATTTAATGATTTCTGTTATGTCAGTTTGATGTGGGTTGTATTATGTTAGTCATCTATGGTGTCTTGACAAAAGGATTGAGCTACTTATTAGGTGCAACATAGTTGTTAGCTATATATATATATATAATATAATATTGTATACATAAATAGCTATGGAGTATTAATCACATCAATCAAGGTTCAATTGAGTTTAACATTTACTCGAAAATAGTTTTATCAATTATAAATCATACTTACTCCATATTATAACATAGATTTACTATTTATCTAAAAGGTAAAACATTGACCCAAAAAAAATCTAAAAGGTAAACAATGTGTGTGTGTTTTAATATAGTTACGAGTATTAATCTCACACGTGCGTACATAAGTGCTTTCAATGTCTTAACGATAAAACCGAACTTTTCAAAAGACGCGGTTTCTCGCCCGACAAAGAAATTACTTTTGACCAGTTCCAATGAGAATCTTCCACGTCTCATCTTTTTGGCTGGATCTTATTCCCTCACCGTCCACTAATCCATATTCTTGCCTTTGAAGGTTAACACTAATTACCTTTTTTTCTTCTATCTATTTTTGAGATTTAGCAAAAAGAAAATCATTTGAATCAGTAAGTTCATTGGATCTCCAATATTTCATATTCTTAATATATACCATATCTTATGATCACCATGTCCATCTGTAACCTTACTATTTGACCGACTTCTTCAATGTAATTAGTAGCCATTAAAAAACGAAAACTGCGTTGAAAATAGAATTGCAAAATTTTCAGACAAGAGATAGAGAGAGAAGACAAGACCGATCTCCACCATCTGTTTCTCTCCCTCTCAACATTCTAAAGCTGAAACCTTTTTTCCTTTCTCTGTTCCGAAATAAATAAATTTTATAATCTTAAATTCGGATTGTTCTATTCTAATCTTTTGCCCATTTGATTGATCCACTTGAGTATTAAGACCAATCAAGATTTACTTCTTGGTTCCTCCTCTTTCCTGTTTCCCGCATTTTCCCGGGAACAAAAGAAAAGCTTCCGACTTTCTCATCATCTCCTTATCAATCCTTTAATCCATAAACGACCCATTGTTCATAGCCTGATTTGGCGCAAACCCTTTTGTTATTCTGGATTCTGGTGAGAAAAAAAAAAGAACGATGACGACGACAATGGAAGCGATGATGGAGATAGGTATGGTGGATGATATCATAAGAAGGTTATTAGAAGGCAAAGGAGGCAAACAGGTTCAGCTCTCAGAGATCGAGATCCGTCAACTCTGCGTTAACGCCAGACAAATCTTCCTCTCTCAGCCTAATCTCCTCGACCTCCATGCCCCCATTCGCATCTGCGGTACCCTCTCTTCAACAGATTCAATAATGTTTTGATTTTGATGATTTCCAGTTTATGTTTTTTATTTATTTATTATGTTATTGTAAACTATGATTAGGTGATATTCATGGACAATACCAAGACCTTTTGAGATTATTCGAATACGGAGGCTACCCTCCTTCAGCACACTATCTCTTCCTTGGAGACTACGTTGACAGAGGCAAGCAAAGTCTTGAAACAATATGTCTCCTCTTGGCTTACAAGATCCGTTACCCATCCAAGATCTTTCTCTTGAGAGGTAACCACGAAGACGCTAAGATCAACAGGATCTACGGCTTCTACGACGAATGCAAACGGAGATTCAACGTTAGGCTCTGGAAGATATTCACTGACTGCTTCAACTGTTTGCCTGTTGCTGCTCTCATTGATGATAAGATCTTGTGTATGCATGGAGGGTTGTCTCCAGAGCTGGAGAATTTGGAGCAGATTCGTGAGATTGAAAGGCCTACTGAGATTCCAGACAATGGTCTTCTTTGTGATTTGCTTTGGTCTGATCCTGATCAGAAGAGTGAAGGATGGTCTGATAGTGATAGAGGTATTTCATGCACGTTTGGAGCTGATGTGGTTGCTGAGTTCTTGGATAAGAATGATCTTGACCTCATTTGCAGAGGCCATCAGGTAAAAAGACTTCTCCTAGACATTACTTGAGAGAACTTTGTGACTTACTTTGGTCTGTTTACAGGTAGTGGAAGATGGGTATGAGTTTTTTGCTAAAAGGAGATTAGTAACTATATTCTCTGCTCCAAACTATGGTGGAGAGTTTGACAATGCAGGTGCGTTATTGAGCGTGGACCAATCTCTAGTCTGCTCATTTGAGATACTGAAACCTGCCCCATCTTCAAGCGGTAATCCTCTCAAGAAGGTTTGTTTTCACCAGACCAAGAAGCCCTCCTACTGATACTATGATTGGTTATAGCTTAACACATGCCTATTCTTTACGTTTTATCAGGTACCAAAAATGGGCAAGTCTTAAAACTCAAGAAAGCTTGAGATTTGGTTTCACGAGCTCAGGCTAGGCTGTATATTATGCATTACTTACAGATGTAGGTAAACTGCAATGGAAAAGAGAAACTTAAAAACTACTTTACTTAGTCATCAAAGAAGAACATAAGAGAGAGGGATCTAAAGAGAAAACAAAAAGCTGTAATCCAAATATTTTTTTTCTGTGTATAGTTTGCATAAACTTGTCTTCTCTTCTTCTTCGAAATTTTCATCTCCTTTTGCATTGTTTTCTTGTTCTTATGACTATTCATTTAAGTTATAGAGTGCCTTTCCTCTTTTGCTTTTCTTATTTTCTTGTATCATCAAATGCGCTTTCACAAACTTTTATTCACCATAACAATTTCATAAACCTGTTTAGCTCTGGGAGAGGAGAAATGAGAGTAGAAAGTAGAAACCGTTGAGGCACTCCCAACTCTTAACACAGATATGTTTCTGATTATCTATTCCCTGCTTACCACTTGGGACCGTTGTGGTATGAAAGCAATTTTAGTGAGCTCGGAGAGTTGAAGCTCCTCTGGACTGCAAACCTTGAGAAGAATGGGTTGTTGTACGTAACCGTGGGAAGTGATAATAATCCTGGAGATTTGAGAATCTGTGAACCCATAACTTGTAAGAAGATTCAGAACGAAACTGGGTTTTCCTTACCCAAGATCAGTTCTGCAAGTTTGTTCAATCATATGATGTTTACCAAAAATAATTTTCTCAAACTGTCTAAAACAAGAGTTAACTTAAACCAAAACTAGATAAGATCTCTCACAAAAAAGAACCAAGATAAATTGTATTGAGCAGCAAAGAGCAGAAACCAAAACAACAGAAACAGGAAAAACGAGTATAGGTCTTCTAGTCTTCTTCCTCTCCCTCGTTCTCAGCAATGTTGAAGTACCTCAACTCATAGAGGTTACGGTCCTTGTTGGCTGCAATCACTCTAAGCCAATCCCTCACATTATGCTTCTTCAAGTACTTCTTTGTCAAGTACTTGAGGTACCTGAAGAACAAACAAATAGACCAAAAATTCAGATTGCTTAAACTTAACACTCATTGCCACTTACGAGAGGGACTATGCGATAAGTTGCTTCGATCCTATAATCACTTCTTAGCAGGCTCTATCATCTCAAGATACAAAACATGACGAAGGAGATGTTGGGAGTGTAACTACCTCTTGGAGAACTGACCATCAGAAGTGACAGTGATCTTGTTCTTCTCACGGGTGATTGTGACAGACTCACCAAGTGCACCGGCTTTCCCACCGACTTTGATCCTCTCCTGAAGGAACTTCTCGAGGGAAGCAATCTCCATGATCTTGTCATCAACAGGCTTCGAGCAATCAATGGAGAAAGACACTCCCTTCTTCTTTCCCTTTGCAACTGCTGCACGACTCATTTTTCCTTACAAATCCAAAAAAAAAAACAGTATTTGTAAATCACTGACAACACACACACACGAGCCAAAGACATAAAGACATGGTTGTGTTTCGATACAGACAACGAATCCTATCTGTTTTTATATATGCCATTTTCAAAACCTGTGAGATCTGATGAGAATCGAAACTTGTTACTTACTAATCTAACCTCGTCAGCTACACTCTCAATAGAGTGAACAAGAGCTATCTATTCGATCTACATATCTCACGAGATGATTCTTATCAAAAGGGAGATCGTAACAGCGTACCTTGAAGACGAGCGGCGTCTTTTTTAGCTCTTGGATGAGAGAAAGGAGACGGGAAACAAATGTGGCTAGGGTTTTTGTGCATTTAAAGTGGTCTTATAACCCTAATTTATATTTCTGTAAATACCATAAATACCCCTCTGATTATCTTACAATTACACAATCATCCCAAAACTTTTGTATTTGATTTTAGAATCCCATTGTCATTGTTATGCAATAAGTGAGATTTATCTTCTAGTAGTAGTTCAATTTAGTATCTTTTACACATCTGTAACACACACAGATTACAACACAGAATAATCCCTATGTACGCTAATTTCTTGTCACATATAGACTTTAGATATGATAATTTGACTTTTTTTTTAATTTTGCATAGAAAACAAACACCAGTTAACTAAAAAAATTAACATATTAAGAAGAAAAATGTTGCAGGGTATTTCACTTTGATACCCAATGTAGCCACATTAAGAAAAACAAATAACCAACGACCATTTGCTAGCCGGATCCAAATCAGACCCAAACCGGCTTTAACCGCACGGTCACCACCAAACAGGGGAAGCAGTCTCTCTCCAAACCATCATTACATACCATTCGTTTGTGTTTTTTCTTATATTATGAATTCATCACATAACTTGAGAGCATGCAGGGAGTGTTTTCATGTTTTATCAAATATCAACTTCCCAATGTCTTTTTTTCTTTTTTTTGAGTCCAACGTTCATGAGAATTGCCTTCTCTGGCAACTGACACAACTCTTACGATGGTCCTCCACCTCCATGCCTCTGATGGAAGCTCCCTGCTCCTTCGTTGAAAGAAGATGCCCAAATGGATGGTTCTCTTGCGTCCATCTGGTTAACCGGGTAAGCTTGTTGCGGTGGTTGCATATAAGGTTCCCTTTCCCATATGTTAAACCGGAGAAACCCGCTCCCCCCTGCCTGATCTGAAGAAGATGAAGTTGATCCTCTACTGGCCCTCCGTCCTGAGGGGAATACAGGCCCACGCGAGACTATAGGTGAGTCTGGTTGGTGTGACTGTGCAGTAGACTGTTGGTAATAGGCTTGAAGAGCTTGTGTTCTGTCTCTGGTCCGAACGTTGCTTCCAGGAAAAGGCGGTGTCCTAGGAACAGATGCCACCGAGCTCCCTGCTCTACCACTGGAACTGTAAAATCAAGTGTTACCAATGAGACTCTAATAATTACATTTTGAAGTCAAGGCAGAAAATATATGTACCTGTGACCATGATATGATGGACGCATGAACTGCGGCATTCTTGGTCTGATAACATCTGAGCCGTTGGCTCGGGTAGTTCTCACAGCAGCTGGTGGAGGCGTGGGATGAGTTGGACTGCCAACGTGAGGGCCAGAAGCAGAGAAGTGTTGTGGCGGTGGGGGTGGAGGTGAGTGATATTCCCAGCCGTGATAGTGCGGGTCCACAGGGAAACCATAAGGGGTTGGGACTTCACTGGAAACCGATGAGCCGGTGGTCCAGTGAGTAGTGAAACTTGGACTGTCTGAAACGCCTGAAGCAGCGGCAGAGCTTGAGGAAGACGAATGAACCGGGCCAATGTAGGTTACGTATGGACATGGGTGACCCGCTGTTGGAGCTGCTGGTTCTGTAAAGTAACCTTGCTGGTTCAAGAGATCGTGATCTATGCAATGGTGTCAGACTCAATAGTTCAATAAACCAAGATAAAGGGGGGAGAAAAAACAAAAAAAAAAACAATCTGACAATGTCTTACATGAACTCGGCGAAAACTCTCCATCCCTAACAAAGTTTTAGAGAGATTCATCAGCAAAGAAGATCCCACTTTTGATTGAAAAGAAGAACATAGAGTTTTGTAATTAGTTACTCGAAAGAAGGAAGACGCGCTGAACTTCCAAATGGGCACCAGTGAACTCCAAAAGCCTGCAAAGATACATAAACACAAGCAATTTTTTAGTGTGAAGTAGTAACAGAGCTTGAGATGGATAAGGCTTTTACCATTTCAGAGTAGCTTCCGATATCATAAATCTCATCTTCATGAACCCAATCCTCGACATTGAACTCAGGGTGTGAACGGCAACCGTTTGCGTAAAGCCACTGGCCTTTCTCTACTTTCCTACAGTTTGGACACTGCATCACGCCCTTTGCATTGAAAGCTGAGCCAATACAATCTAGAAAGAAAAAAACACAGGAAAACATGTCTGAAGTTAGATGGCTTTGTGAAAGAGCATAAGAAAGCAATCACAACGCATTTAATACCACCACACATTGGAGTAAATTTCAAAACTGTAGCAAGAAAGCTCTTGTTACGCGTAGCTTATGAAATACGGGATTTATAGATAATAGTTCTGGAATTACAAAGGAACTTGAGGAATTTGAAAATGGAGCTCCTCCCACTCCCCCTGAATGATCACTCAAATCTGCGATAAAGCTAAAGCATTAAACCATGGTTACTTTACTAAGGTTATTTTGCCACTTGTAGTCCTTATTCCTTAACCATTTGATCCTCAAAGACATCACTTGTATCAGCTCTCTTGCATCGATTCATATGGATAGTCCTCAATCTACCAGGAGAACTTGCTCAACTTGTAAATAAATATATATACACACAGAGATACTCCTAGCCAGACATCCAAGATTAACACACAGACATACAAAGACTCATATGAACTCATTCCATCGTAAACAATACTAAGGAAGAGCACATAATGCATTTTACTGAAGGGGACGAAAATTCTGAGCTAATAGATACATCAAACAAGGTGAACTGAAGAGACAATCAAACAAACAAACTTGGCATTGTGATGAAACAGTGATCAATCAAGCTATCTGCATAATCCATAAAAACTCGCGCAGATCATGAACAAAAGGGGTCACATCTCAATTAACAATAGTAGCCAACAACCAGAATCAAACCGATGTTTCACTAGCCTATGCTTAGGATCGGTCCTGGATGCTATATGCATATAACCACACATAAAAATTCGAGCAGATCATGAACATGAACAGATATCAGTTCCAAAGCTCAATACATCATCCAAAATCATTACAACAAAAGTGTCACATCGTACAAACAGAATGTAACAGAACCATTATTACCAAACCAAATCGAAAACAAAACAAAACAAAGGCAGATCTGGATGATTCAAATCAAATTCAATCGAATCAAAAAAAAAGAAGCTTATCAATAAACACAAACAAGAAAGGTACCAAGATGGAAGAGGTGGCCACATTGAAGGTTAGCCCAGGCTCGATCGCCGTCTTTAGCGACCGTATCGAGACAAATCGAACACGCAACCGAGCCGAAACCATCTCCTTCGTCGTCGGGGAGATGATCATTATCCCCGAAATTGAATTGGTTAGCCTTGTTTCCTAAACCCATAACACCAAATTCAAATCAAATCTCGACAAAACCCCTTTTCGTCGAGCTCGAATCACCACCACACAATTCAATTCACGCTCTTCCCTCGATTCGTTTAAGCCTCGATTCGATTAATTTAAGAGAATGTTTTAAGAGTTCATGGATCCGTGACCTCTCTCCGATCGTTAGCACCAGAAGAAGGAAAAAGTTTTTATTTTTATTTTGAAGTTTTTTTTTCGTTCTTCCTTTGTTTGTTTGTTTGCTGGCGTGATGTTTTGTGTGTGAGAGAAAAGATTGGGTTGCGGGTAGAAGCAATGACCGATGTCCGAATACTTTTATTAATTTGGACGGTTCTGATTTATTCTCACCGTTTTCTCTACTTCACATCATCCATTATTTTTTTCTTTCCTTTATTTATCAATTAAAGTACATAAAAATACCACCTTGGGTTAATAAACTTTCCATTTTCAGCTCTCATATTTTACAACTGGTTTTGAATTTGGTTTGGTTAGGTTCGTATTGTTTACTATTAATAAAAAAAAAA
This sequence comes from Sinapis alba, assembly GCA_012274485.2. Taxonomy (NCBI): domain Eukaryota; kingdom Viridiplantae; phylum Streptophyta; class Magnoliopsida; order Brassicales; family Brassicaceae; genus Sinapis; species Sinapis alba. Next base: position 64,857 of record MU106266.1, read on the forward strand.
ATCTCGCAAAACATCAGATTGAAAGAAAATAAATTCGAACTACTTTTCTGAGGAAGAAAGAATATGTAATGAATAGAAACTGAACAAACCAAACGCATATTACTGTATTTAGGTCCGATTCAGTTTGATCGGTGTTCATATTTTACCATGTTCAACGCCCATAGATTCATACATGTGTTCAGTTTTCTTTTAAATTCTGTATCAAAAATCCTTTTGTTCTCTCTAACATGCATGTGAATGAGATGACGTGAAACAGTGAAATCTAAGTAGTAGATCATATTAAAATCCACCTTATTTTTAGAAAAAAGAAGATGAACACAACTAAAATGTATTTCGAAATATGAAAATATCCAAACAGGAATGTAAAATAAAACTAGTTAAAAGATACAAAGGCTTAGAGAAATAGAGATTAGGCGTAGTAGTTCAAGCTTGCTTTCTTCTTGGCCTGGACTTGGATGATACCTTCATTAAAGTCCTCATGGTTCACCTGAGAACAAGAGAGAACCCAATGTTTCAAAAACGAGACTAAACTTCAATCTCAATGAAGCGTTAAAGCATTAAGACTTGTGTATCTTTCTTACCTCTGTGGCATCACGACGAAGAGCTAACATGCCAGCCTCAACACAAACCGCTTTCAGCTGAGCACCATTGAAATCATCTGTCGATCTTGCAAGCTCCTCAAAGTTGACGTCTGGGTGGACATTCATCTTCCTCGAGTGAATCTGTTAATATTCAGTTTGAGTTAGTTAAGTTTAGTTATCTGAGCTTTTTAAGCTATCAAGGGTCGTGTTCTGGAAAATTTGAGAGACAAACCTGCAAGATTCTGGCCCTTGCTTCTTCTGTTGGATGTGGGAACTCAATCTTCCTGTCTAAACGACCAGAACGCATCAGTGCTGGGTCCAGAATATCTGCACGGTTAGTCGCTGCAATCACCTGGAAAATTAGGTTTGAGTGTTACTCTTTCTTTGTAAGGATGATACATAAACGAGTAACTAGAATAGAGAAAGACTCTCCCACCTTAATACGTTCATCGCTACTGAATCCATCAAGCTGATTGAGCAGCTCCAACATAGTCCTCTGCACTTCCCTGTCTCCGCTTACTTCACTGCACTCTCAGCCAAAATAATGTAAGCTAATTGAGCTGCTGATGAAGTGCACAAGTAGAAAGAAGAAGCATTGTACCTGTCAAAACGCTTTGTACCAATTGCATCGATTTCATCAATGAAGATGATGCATGGAGCTTTCTCTTTTGCTAGTTGAAAGGCATCACGGACAAGTTTTGCTCCGTCTCCAATAAACATCTGCATACATTCAGATATGACACAGAATCATTACACATGCATCATTCTATACCTCCACCAAATGTATTGATTGTAGCACTAAGATATAAGGTACCTGGACCAATTGAGGGCCTGCTAATTTGAGGAAGGTGGCATTGGTCTGTGCTGCACAAGCACGAGCCATTAGAGTTTTACCCGTCCCTGGAGGACCATACAAGAGCACTCCCTTTGGTGGACGAACACCCAATTTCTCGAAACGCTCCTTGTGCGTCATGGGGAGCACAATAGCCTCTACAAGCTCTTGGATCTTTTTTCGAAAATAAAACTCAAAATCAGATTCAATATAGCAACACACACAAGCACAATGGAAAAAAACAAACCTGCTTCTCCAGTCCTCCAATGTCATTGTAATCTTCAGTAGGTTTCTCATCGACCTCCATGGCTTTAACCCTGGAGTCATACTCAGATGGCAAGGTATCCAAAATCAAGTAACTGTCTTTATTGACTCCAACCAAGTCCCCAGGCTTCAAGCTATCAGGGTCCACAAGGCCAACAACTGGTAGAAAGATAGTCTGCAAGCAAAAAGGATATTCTCCTCAGAAATGAAATGGAAAATGGGAAAAAAGGAATATGAAACAACTCTCACACCTGTCGTGTAGAGGTTTTCAACACAACACACTTTCCCTTCCGTTGAGAGTCAAGGTCAATATTAGCACCGTCTTCCTCAGCATCATCTTCCGGATTCATCTCCAAGATCTAATCACAAAAATAGTTATACTCCAAAGTCCAAACAGAAGATGGTATGAATACACTTGTTAGAGAGTTACCTCAACAATGTTGCCAACCAAGTAAGGAAGCTGCTTGTTGAGTTTAATCTTCTCCTGATTCTCTTTTATCTTCTCCTTATAAGAATCGCACTCAAGATTCGTTCTCTGTGCGTCTTCCTGTAACACAAGATCAGCAAAATTCAACATAAGCAGCTTCCAATGTAATCATTCAAAACTTTGAGATAATAGTAATTAAAGTTGTAGCGAATCTCTAGCTGTCACAGATTACAATTACCGCAAACCCTAAAACCAGATACAAGCACGAACTCATTCGAATTCTAAGCAGTTGCTGAACCAATCATGTATTTTTAGGAAGAAGTCGAAGAGAGATCGAGAGAGAGTTATGGGTCGGAACCTTGAGGATTCGAATCTCGTTGTCGAGGAGGCGAGTAGCTCTGGTGATATCTTCGGTGGACATGGATGCGAGCTGATCCTCTTCGAAGCTTGACGTGTCTTCTACCATCGGGGTTGCCATATCTCAGTAGCTTAATCGGAGAGAAACGGAGATCGCCGGGAAGAGGGGAGGAGAAGAGAGACAATGAGAAAAAGGGAGAAGAGAGCAAATAAACAACCAAGTAAAGTTTAATTGATTATTATTAAAAAAAATGTCATTTAAGAACTTCTGAGCGAACTAGAGTCTCTCGTTAAGCTTCAGAGTTCAGATCTTTAACAGAGGTACTCTTAGAGATTAAAATTTAGTATTAAGCTAACTGAAGCAAACATCAATCCGATGTCGTCCAGCGGTTAGGATATCTGGCTTTCACCCAGGAGACCCGGGTTCGATTCCCGGCATCGGAGCTTTTTGCAAATTTCTAAGAACCATTATATACGCATTTGCACAGAACTTTTGATTGATGCCTACAAGAGATGCGGGGTTTGTCAAAACTAGTTTTTTGTTTGTACATTGCTTTTACATGAATTTTCAAACCAAATGACCCATTTCTTTAACTCCACTAACAAATATCAATGATTCAACACTTACAACCACAAAGGAAGAAACAATACACGACACAACAGAAACATAACCGATGATACTTTTCCTCTTCACAGAAACTTGGTAACAAAATGGAAAAGATGAGGTTTGAGATTTGATGATTAGTCACTTGCCACCAAATCCAAGTTCTTTCTCCACCTCTCTGGTTAGGCTGAACTGTAAAGTGTTCTGCCATGGGAACAGAGTTCTTGTCACTGGAAGTTTCCTCCTCAGATCCTGCAAATAATCCCAACCCCAGATGGATGAGTAAAAATACACACCTCCAGGCTCTAAGTTACAGCCATCAAAAACGTTACCTTGAAAGTGTTATCCGGTAATTTAGAATACGCTACCTAATGATTAAGTTGAAAAGCATGATTAGCAACACAAGAAACAAAGGTAAAATTAATAATAATGAGTAACTATTTTGGAGACCTCTAGAGCTGCAAGGTACTCTGTCTCATGGTGCCGGATGATATTGGCTATGGCAATCGCGCAGTCATCCGCAGACTGAAAAAATGTAAACAAGTCTAGTATCAGAAGACCCTACATAACATATGGTGTACAGTACATGCTAGCCTTGGCTTCTGGTACCTGAAATATTGTTGAATCCTGGAACTCTTTCTTTGCATCTAACTCCACATTACCCTCTTCGAAATAATGGGCTCCTACCTGAAGAGAACGAGATGATAAACTTAACATAAGCCCACTGATCTTCAACTGGTTATGAATAAGTCATATCCAACTTAAAGAGAGGATAAAGTTACCTGCACTTTCCCTTTTACGTCGAGCACCTGAGATTCATCCTGGAAATCAATGTTCCATACAGATCTCCAACTTCCATTACTGTGCAACCGAAACTATTTCAGCAGAGACCATAGCTGATGCTAAGAGAATTTGACAATAAGTAGAAGAATGTCATTTTGTACACACCAGAAGTTCTGAGGACTGAGTTTTCTAGCAGTAATTATAACGACGAGCTCAAAGTCCGACCCTGGACCATCGGCATCTTTCCCCTTCACACAGTTAACGGTAGACACACCTTTCGGGTAAGATTCACTAACGTATCTCTGGAGTTCAGCATCAAGAGCAGATCTGAAGTGGACATAACAGCCTTTTCAACAACATTATAGTATATTCTAATGTTTCAAAGTGCTTCTAATGTTTTCTTCTGCTGTAGATGAACATTCAGAAGTGACGTTGATGCATTAACATGATCTTAAACCATGTGTGAAATCATACCTGAACTCCTCAATATACGAAGATGGAAGCTCTTCATCATAAGCAGGTCGTACTTTTGTACAAATCTGGTAATAGAAAAGAAGATGCAAACTTAGAATTAGATTCAGAGATCGCAGTACACGCTATAACGAAGCATAAAATACAATCAGTAATGAACCTGTTTAACGTGATCAACTATGGCAACCTGGGCAGTTCTTGGATCAATGTACTCATTCTCAGTAATCTCACTGTAAGTTGAAACAATCACCTGAGACACACAAACACAAACAAAAACAAAAAGCAATACTAAATCTCGCAGCAGATTTGATCACCAGTATCAAAGAAGTGTCTTCATGAAAAGTCTCTAGCTGCTACAAACTATAGATCTCACTCTTGAGAAATTTAACTCAAACTAAAGAAGATAGCTCACATCACCAGCCCTACTGGGCATTTCAAGGCAAATCATGTGAGACTTGTTGTACACTGGAAACGCCTCAATAGCCGCCTCGTTGTACACTTCCTCATCGCTCAACACCGCCTTCAAATCTGCCAGAAAAATCGAAACAAAAATGTCAAATCACACACAATGATCCTTGAAATAGCAATGCACGGAAACAATCTACGATTACGCCTTCTCATACAGAGCCCACAGGCAGAAAAACACATACGCCTCAATGTACAAGTGTAATTGGGTACCTTTGGCGACGTAATTGATTTCGCCAGCGGGAGCGTTGAGGAGAAACCATTTCGCGATTTCCTTCTTCTGATCGTAACTTAGTTCCGTCTCCTGTAACTCGTCTTCTTCGTCCGCCATAGCTTTTTTCTTTGTCTCTCAAAGCAAATGAAGACGGAGGAGGAGGAGATGATGAGAAGTTATTGTCGCCGGCGATTACTTAAAGGGTTACATTCGTCATTGCCCAGATAAAACTTTTATGACCGAGATTAAATCAAGACCGTTGGTTTGCGATGATAAATCCAAACGGTGTCGTTTAGCTGTCAATGGCCGGATGCCACGTTGCCATTCCAACGGTGTCGTTTCACTAATAAAACTTAAAAGCAAATTAAATCGTGTCCGTTGGTTTGTGACGATGAACTATAACGGTGTCGCTTTTAAACGTAAATAGAAAGATTAATTTTATAGAAATACAATTTATCTTTTTTTTTAACAAAAAAAGAAGAGAAATACAATTTATCTATAAAATCATAATGTTATTCAAAACCGAGCTTCTGCAACTAAACTAACGATTTCTATGCAAACTAGTAAGTGTAATCGAGTTTGTGTAATCCATGGTTCACAATATTTACATCTCTCCATGCCTTTAAAGGCCTGAGTTCACCAAAGTATGCAGATTCACCCCTACTCTTGTAATTGTTCACAAACAACCCTTTAGCTGCGAACCCCATGATCTCAGTAGAGTCCAGAAACTTCTTAACCTTCAGGCTAATGCTTCCTTCGGATGGCAATCCCCTTTTAGGAACCTGACAATCCAAACCATTTGAGACGACTTCGGTTTGGGAAATTTGTTCACCAAGGGGTGGTGATTCTTCTGAGAAGTGTGCTCCCAGAGATACTTTATCAACCTGTTGCTTTAACTGGTGTAGTCTTTGTCCTATCCTTGAAGATACAGCGTCATACAACTGCTTCCTTGAAACGTGTTTGGCTCCTTCAGTGTCTAAAAGGTCGCTAAAGTGAATAGGATCTCCAATGATCACTGTCACCTGCGGAATGTTAGACGTTAATCTATCGGAAGAGATTGCAAAAAAAAGATTGGCTTCAACCTACGAACCACTAAAAATCAAGGCCTGTAAAGGTAAGAGAGTTTCCATTAATGGTTCGTTATTAGATTGGTTTCGAACTGTGAAGAGACTGAAGGCCACAAAGAGAGTAAGGAAGTTAAAGATACTCACTGTTTTGCTAATCCGTGGAAGACTGGCTCCTATAGGCATTATATCTTGCATACCAGTATGCACAAATGGAACAACCATAGGGAGGGTATCTGCGTCCAAAATCAACCTGCAAAAAGAAGTCACTCACAAGCTCGTTTGTTATAGAATAAGGTAATAGACACGCATTACAGTGGAGTGCTCCATATAAAGTAGCTGAAATTAAAGCATATATGACTCACCTTCCAATACCTCTTTTTGCTGATCCCATAGTCTTTCCACCATCTCGAGAGCGACTACCTTCTGGAAATATGTGAACCCATCCTCCACTATTCAACTTCGAAATCGCAATGTCCATTCCCTGTGGGATAGTTAGCAAACTTTTACTCACTCTTCACACCCATAGCTCATATACAGAACATGCAAGACTTGTTTTCATCCGATATTTTTGAAAGAATAGGTGACAATTACAAAGCTAGGCCTATAAAAACAGTCTATTTCACCTGCTGATAAATTCCTTCACCGCGAGAAACTGGCAAAACCTTGACGGATCGAAAGAAAGCTGAGGTTACAGGGTTTTTAAAGCATCTATCTGTAGCACAAAGCGTCCACCTCAAATTACGGGCATCAAGTAGAAGCTTAGGCGGAAGTAACGAAGCAATGACAAGTGGATCATCCACGGATGCCACATGATTGCTAACCTGGAGATTAAGTATCATATAATCAGGTATAACCCCAACCAGAAACATACAAAATCTTCAAAAACATAAGTAACCTCGTACCGTTACAAGAGGCTTGTTCTTTGGTCTATTGAGCAAAGCATCATGCAATTTCTCTAAACCATACACCTAGAAAGAAGATAAACAACAACAACAAAAAAAAGAATTGAGAGAACACGACTTAAGGAAAAGAAAGAGTAATCTAAGATGTCACACACACCTGAACACGGTTAAGACCATTCATGAAAACATGACAAGCATTTCCAATAAGTGGAACAGCCACAGCTTGAAGCATCCTGAAGAGAGCTGACTCTTCTTCTGCCGTCAAATCTTTAGATACTGCAAGAACGAAGAGTTTTGCTGATATTCTGATAAAAAGTTCCCACAAACAACCAAGATACTATGAGCTAATCTACCAACCAAGAAGCTTAACAATCTCTCATCCACGACAAGAAACTAAACCAATAGGCTCCAAATTAACAATCTCTCTGAGAACCACCAAAGCAACAAGCCATTGGAGCTCTCATATGAATTTAACAAAGGGATATGCACTCTCTGATTCAGTTACAAAATCAAACAAAGCTCAAACATGAGAGATTCGAATTCAATTGCCTATAATATGCAGATACAAAGATCCATCATAGAGTTTCTTTCTAACAAAGGGCAGGGCGATGATTCGAACCTCTTCTGCGATAGAAAGCGGGGGGAGAAGGGAGAGACTCCCGGCGGAAGTTCCGGAATCGAGTTGCTAGGCGGTGGATGGAGGAAGAGAAGTAACCGTCTGTATAAAAACCCGCCGCTCTACCACGGTGATCGTCGACGGCGATTCTAAATCGATCACGGAGCTGGACCTTCAACAACAGCAAACTCTTCCATAGATCCGCCTTGTCAACCAATGCAATTCCCATGCTGAATCCTCTGATTCAAATACAAATACGAGTTTTTCCGACTAAGGAAACTTTCTGAGAATATACACACTTTCCCCGGCGAAGGAGGTAGAAAGAGATTAGCTGCAAAAGGGTTTGGAGTATGTTAACGTGAACGGCGGTGAGATTTCGCGCATAATAGCAATTGGATCAACGAGACATGGGCCCATTCGTAAATATCTGATGGGCCTTTTTGTTTCCTGACAATGAGATGGCCTTGGGTAGATACTTGTTTAACTTCTGGTGGGAGACGATGGTCAAGCTCAGCTGACAACCACATGTGGGCCCTGTCTACGTACACAAAACTAGGGAGAAGCGTTTAACATTTATTACTTGGGTTTGACTTCATGGGCCTTTTCCCGGATACGAGGCAGAAGTGTTATTAGTGGTTAAATTGGACCCGTTGGAGGTCACTTAATATTACAAACTTGATGAAGTGACTATGAAAGCCCATAATACGAATATGAGTGAGACCCAATAAAACAGAAACCTAAACTACCAACGCATGGGAATGGGATGGTAGTGAGTGGTTGTTTTGGCCATGTTTATTGAGAAGTTCTTAGGGTGAAGTTCTTATCGTAATTTAAGAATCGTCTCTTAACTTTAACTAAAAAAAAAGTTAAGAGACGGTTCTTAAATAAGAATTTTAAGCATCATTATTCTGGTCTCTTAACCGGGATTCTTAACTCATGATTTGACATTTTTTTATATATTTTTCGGTTAAAAACGATTTTTGTATCTTTTATTTAAGAGACAATTCTTAATTTTTCTTAATTAAAAAAAAACAACTAAAAACTGTCTTTTATCCGAAGTTAAAAACTCGGTTACATCACTAATGTCAAAAGTGGCAAAAGGCTAGAACATTACTCAAACAAAGCCAGTTAAAAATTTAAGATCGTTTTAATACTTTTCCCAACTCTTAACTTATTATCCTTATTTCGCACATTTTCATGTTTTTATGCATTCCTAATGTGTTTACTGTTCTCGCCTATTAATATCTACAAAAATATCCAACGAGGCATACCAATTATATCGAGTAATACATAAACAACTACAATATGAAGAATTTTTTTTGAATATTAAGCGTGTTAGGCTGTGATGGTCCCATCATTACCTTATTAGCCAACATGCCACCAACAACTAATAAAGGAATTCATTTCTGTTACTCAATTAATTATATGGTCCGTCGATATAATTAAATACTACAACTCTATTACACAACTCAGATTCAAAAAATTTGAAATAATCTTTTCGTTAATTGTCACAAAACAAAACGAAGCACAGATCTCAATTACTTGTCGGACTAATAACTTTTACTAATCTACCCAACTTTGAATTATATATATATTTATTTATATGAACAACCAACAAAAATAAAATAACGATAAACTTTTTTTTTGTTGTTTCGTAACAAAGACTATATAGTTTTCATCAATGTGTAAAATCAAACCCATATATTCCGGAAAATAAAATATAAAAAAAAAAATAAAAAAAAAAATAAAAACACGCAAGGGCAAAACAGGAAGTTTACTCATCATCATCATCTTCCTCTTCAACGCCTGCACCTGGTGATGGTACTGCATCCACGGCTGTAAGGATTGGCCTGAGCGCCACGCTGGCAGTTGTAATAAGAAGCTCCACGTCGTGAGCAAGGAACACTGTTCTTCCTCATCGCACCGTAGCTAACGTACTTCTTCTGCGCTAAAATGCGCCGGCTGATCTCTGAATCGAACTCCATCTCCTCTTCCTCGGCTATACACTCAGCGATGGATCCTTCGCACCCGGAGAAGAGGGAAGAAGAAGATCCCGTCCGTACGAAATCAAGCGAATCTCCGAAGACTCCGCCGGTTGCGTTGACGGATGAGATTACGAGCGCGAGGATCGCGATGACGGCGTAGATCGCGCGAGAGTTCATCTTCTTCTTCTTTTGACTAAAACCTTCTGGATGAACTAGAGGCTTTTGAGATTTCTTTGTTTTCCTCTCTCTCTGAAACTTGATTCTGTACACAGCTTATGACAACAAGTTAAGCATTGGTGTTTAGCTTCTTATAACATGATACATTTATTACAACGGGCTTCTTTGTCGATATATTTACGAGACTGCCATTCTATTTTTCTTTATATATAAAACGAACAGGTAATCGTTTTTTTATTAATTATGAAATTGACTTATACGCAATTGGCGCATGTTATTTGTATTAATTAATCATGAAACTACAGTTTCTAGGCTTTGAAATATTCCTTGGCTTATTCTCAAGTTATTTGATGTTTTCGTGCACCCACGACTTAATTAGGACGGCTTCAACATAATTTTTTAAAAAATTGCAATTTGATTTTATTGCATCATTTTACTTCAGAAGCTTGGGTCTTGAATAATTCTAATGAATGGAGGAAATCTTAGCCATTATATAATGTTATTACTAGTTTTAAGTAATCATCACTAGTTTTTTTAGTTTAAGTAATTATCAATATTGTTTAGTTAATTAATTTTATTTTGGTTATTGAGAGCGGAAAACATGATGCGTTTTACGTAATTAATGAGTGAAACCATGGGCCTCCCTAGGCAGCAGCTGGTTGACCGGTTTGTCCTTTTCATCGTTGCTATATCGGCCAAATGAGTCTGAACTCTGGTTAGACGGTAACGGTAACGGTAACGCACATTTTCTCCTCCTTCCGTTAATGTTATTCTCGTCGCCGTTCTGAATATTAACTGGTTTCAGCCGTGATATAGCATGCATGATGCTAAAACACTTACTTGTTAATTGCATTTTCACAATAGTACAAAATCTCAAATCTATAGATTATTTCAGTTTCTACACCAGTACAACTTGATAGTATATCAAAATAAAATGAGAGATACAAATGTAAATAGTTAAATAAATTAAAATTAGAGTTTATCTCAGTCAAAATAGGCTCTTTGACACATTCCAACAAAACATTGGCATTTATCCCCAAAATTTAAGAGATAATATATATATATATATAAAGAAGTATAAACCTTTAAATTGTTGAATTTTTATATTGAAGTTTTTTATTAATTGTCTATAGTTTCCAAAATTTCCGAGTTGATCATGATTTTGGTTTAGTGTATACTTATAGAATTAGTTAAGATGCAACTTAGTCTTGCCGGTGAAAAAGTCTATTTAGAGACATGCAAACCACTCTCTTAACATTGTCGATGTTTTATACACACCACCACCATTCATGGGTAGCACCATTTCTCAGCGTGACAATTATTTTCTTTCTTATTATAGATAGAAAGATGTTAAAATATAATGAAATAAGGTATTTTAACTGATCATATTTATAAACATAGAGTGAAGAGAATACATGTGTGTAGATGACTCTATGTGATTCAGAGACCGTTAAATGATCTGAAAGTGTCGTTCTCTTTGCAGAGTATTTTTATTGAAAAGCATAAGAATGCTTAAGTAAGATCTTTACCCATTTTTCAAATGAGAGAGCAACGGCTAGTTTGTCTTTTTTAATACTATTATCGTGTTCCCTCCTCCGGTATTACATTTACACGGCGTTAGTAGAGAGGCGGCGCGTAACGTGCGACGACACCGTTAAGAACCAAAGTGGGGCCAAGTCACAGATCACCAAGGACGGCGTTTGCGCGTTACCAAACTTATCCCAATAGCCAGCTATAGCCCCTTCAACCAATTTTTAATATATACTCCCTCCGTTTCATTTTAGTTGTCGTTTTAGACTTCGACACACATATTAAGAAAACATTTAATTTTGCATATTTCCAAAATAAAAACACAACTACCAATACACATAACCACATTTCAACCAATAGAAAAATAGATTAAAATAAAAAATCAATAAATTTTGCATTGAAACTATAAAACGACACTTATTTTGAAACGAAAATTTTACTCTACAACGACACTTAATCTGAAACGGAGGGAGTATATGTTTAAAACTACTCCCTCCCTCCGTTTCTAAAAGATCCATGTTCTGGAAAAAACTTTTGTTTCAAAATGTTACATTTTTTATGTTTTCAATACATTAATTAATGACAAATTATAAATTTCAAAAAATATAATTGTATTTATTAAAATTCTATTGGTTAAAAATTATAGGAAAAAATTTATTAACAAAAACAATGTATGGATAATTACAATTTTATGTTTTTTTAATAAGTGTGAAAAACTTAGAATATGCATCTTTTAGAAACGGAGGGAGTATAATCTAATGTTTAGTCTGATACTAAACATTTGCTTTATTCGGTTGTGTTTTCAAACATTTGATAGATTACTGGCAAATCATATGGTCGTTAATATATTTATAAAAAGGAGTAATGATTAGTAAGGCGATGACAAATCTTTGTATTTTGAAAACATTTCACACATAATAATTGATGGAAGCGAAAAAAATAAAAAAGGAACTAATTAAGAAGAAAAAAGACATAACACGTAAATGTAATGCAAAGGTGAAGAAGCTCTTCACTTTTCTTATGAGGCTAACACGAATAAGATACCAATGATAAGGAAATCAACAAGAAAAGGCAAAGATTCCAAAGTTATGGAGGACCCCTTTCATATTTCTACACATCTTTTATCAAGTAGAAGAACCCTTTTTTTTAATAAAGATAGAGCTCTCTTTAAATTTAAATTAAAGAATGTATCCAACTCCCAAAGTTTGATATTTCTATAAGATTAAAACTTAATTTTATAATTGTTCATTTCTTTTGTTTCTTTGGACTTGTTCACCATCTTTTACTTGTTTAAGTTTATAAAGAGAAGTCGACAAAAAAAAAAGTTTATAAAGAGAAATAGAGTGGTTGGTGGTACCTTTGAAGAACATTTAAAATTGATGACCCATTTCAACATGTCTCATGCTCTTATAGGGTATTCATGAAAAAACAGCTCTCATCAAACTGAGAAACACAAAGGTTACGTTTTACGGCAAATCAATTGTGACAGTAGTAAAAAAAATTTAAAATGATAGTGCTAATGAAATACCTTTTATGGACAAAAATATGTGTAAATGAAGGAGTTAAAGGTGTGTTGTGATTCTTTTATGTTTTTTTTTTTTGTGAAAATGATTCTTTTATGTTAAGTCAGGAAGAAGAAAAACAACCATGACTGAACCACACAATCCGCGATTCAGAAGCGTTGCCAAGAAGGATCAAGTTGGATGAAGCACTTAGCGCAACATATCTATGCATATAGCTTCACCTTGTGTCATCTATTCCATTAGAGATAGATAGACGGTTATATAAATAGATCATAGATGCATGATCGCATTTGGATAGCATTCGGTGGTGCCATTACTGATATGATATCACACACTAACCATTTATTTAAATTTTAAGACAATGCTACTATTATCAAGTCTACAAATAGCATCATCATCTAGTTTTACAAATGATGATAACAATGTGGAAGAACAAAGGAATATGGCTTTACCACTTTAACATTCCAATACCAATCTGACCTTAGATGCACCTTGATCTAGAAAATGCACACTCATATGATCAATGCTCGCGAGTAGCGATAGGGATCATAACTCCTAAAAATATAACAAACAGCATGAAAAGTAATATCAAGATAACAAGTAATTACCTTCAAGAATGACACTAAATAAGGTTGAGGACTTTGAACATCACAAGCATCAAAGAAACTTTGACTGAAAAGGAAAAATCAACATCTTTTTCAGACTGAACCTTCTTATAATGGGCCGATACTATGACGACGCTTAATGGGCTTTGAACTGAAAGTTTTAATTAGGCCGATATATCGATAGTGGTGCTATTGACTAGTTCCAAGCGCCAAGTACTGAAGTGTTCGGTGGGCATCTTTAACTACTAGCATTTATTAAAAGAAAACGGGACAGAGTTTATAGATCGCGAAATTATTTTGTCGTGTGACAGAGACAAATCTCGTAATTGTACTGTTTTCTTTTTACTGAACCACGTATCCTAAAATATGTAATTATTTAATTCTGTAATAAAAGAAAAAACTGAATATTTTTGTTATTATTTTCTTGCAAATGGGAGCTACAATGTTTGTAGTAACCTCTAGCTAGAGCTACCATGTGATATGTCCGACAATTCATGGGATTAGTATATTTGTATATAATTTTTTGTTTGTTTCTCAGAAATATTTCTTAAATATTATTCTCAAGACAAAGTGGGTACAAACAACTCTCTGTAAATATTGATTCTTTTATTTTATGCTAAAAATGTAGACAGAGCATAGATTGATAAACTCTTTTGTAATATCTCTGCTCGATGCAGACAAAAGTCGCAACTTTCTGCTATCAACTTTTCATTATGGCAACAGTTAGATACTTTTGCAACATCATCCCAAAATCATGGTTTCATACATTCACTGGTCTTCTTGATAAGTTGACTTCTAAACTCGTTTATTCATATATAGCATGAACATTTTTAGAAAAATGTGTGTTTGGATTAGCTCTTGTGCTACAGAACATAGATATATAAGTCGACATAAAAATCAACACATACCATAAAATGTTTATTAGTCTTGAATAGAATGTACAGCTGAATTACTTTTCAGATGGCAGTCTCAAGTAAGCTACTTTTTATACCATAAAATATAAAAGGTTATTTGACAATGTAAACTCGGTATTAATTTATATTAGTAAAACTTATAACATTTATTGAATTTTGTGTATATTCGCCGGAAAAAGTATGTTTACTATTCCAATACAACATTTATATAGTATAATACGTTGAATACTGTTTAAGACAAGTCCATACAGCTATGTCCCCACGTAGGTCAAAGTTGCTGACACAAAGTAGCTAAATAGTCTAAATGAACTAATAGTAAAAGTGAAAGCAATAGATAACAAACACGGTGTAGAAATCTTGTGATCTCATTGTACTCAATCCTAAAATATCAAGAGTCCATTGCTAGATCTAGTACTAAGATTTACTCCCTCTGTTTCCAGTTATAAATGTTTATAACTTTAACATTTAATTTAAGAGAAAAAGCCAATAACAAATCACACTTCTAACTTAGATTTTTATTTATATATTATTTTTTCTATTATTATAGCACTGAGAAAGGATGTGACCAAACGAGTCAAAAAATATTTTGTAATATACTCAATGATAACTTTTTTTTGTTTCTATACAGAATTATGTTTTCATTTGAATGTGTTCATATTTATGACAATAATGTATTAGAAAACTCAGCAATTAAAGCTGCATCTGCTAGGCCAATTACAAACTTTGTCATGAAATATTGAAATTATTAATTCCGACAAAGCGTTCTGAAGTCCTGAATATCCTAAAATAGCTCATGAAAAAATAGTTGGCAAAAGTAATTTGTATACACATTCATATCAATCACAAAAGTAATTTGTATACGATAAATTGTTTTATTGTATTTGCCTCATAAAAGTATAAAACAATGGTGGTTTGAGAGGAACAAGGAAAGCTTTTACAATATATTACCAAATGTTTGTACAAGCCACAACTCTTCCAACAATAGAAGGACCCACTTCACACCAACACCTGCAGGCTGCATGCTCCTTCTTTGCTTATCAGATCTCCTCTTTATTAAACTGTTTTTAAGCTCCTCCTTAAACAACAAAGCTGTGTTCAACTTAAATTAAAAAGCTTCAGGATGTCACCACATTCCAAAAAATTCTGCATTAATACACTGCAAAACTAATGATTTAAAATAGACATTTGTTCCTATATTAATTTTTAATTACAGAGGTAGATATATTTATTTAAGAGATTACTAAGATGGTGGGTACATATTGCAAAAATTAGCAGTGTTGCTCTGCAAGGAGAGTTAATGGAGAAAGAGGGTGTTACCATTACCACTACAACTACAGTTTGCAGAGTTCAGGGGTTCCTTGGAGTAGCACTAAAGTCTTGAGGAGAGAAACAAAATAAAGATTTTAATTTTTTTTTTTTTTGAGTTTTTGTATAATAAATGGTTTCTTTTAGTGATTTATAGAGGTGATCATCTGTTTTTACAAAAGTTCTGAATCAGAGCATATAAAGATGGTTAACTTTCGTCAGATTCTTCTCATGATCATTGTAGTAATGATATCATTACAACAATGCTGCAAAGTTGTTGCTGATACTAAAGAGCTTGGTGAGTGGAAGGCGTTAATGGTTGCAAACGGTGAGAGTTACCGGACCCAGATCGGAAAAATTGTCGGAGAAGACGGAGGCGAGAAGAAAAAGCTTCAGGTTATGGAAAAGTTCCGAGCTTTACTTGATTTGATCAAACCCTCTACTCTCCGGCGAAGAAACCTCGCGACGTCTGCTTCATTCTCTCCTTGGACGGCGCCGTCGCCGTCTCCGTTTCCAAACGGTGGTTCAGTGGAGTCTCCTGCGTATTCTCCAGCTCCTCAACGGCCAGTACCTCCGCATCTCCGTCGTCCGTTGCCTCACCGGACTCATCCATGGAGACATCACGAGGTTCAAAGACGAAGACACGAAAACAGAGGAGCGTTTATACATGTCGTCGTTTCAACAGCTTGTGGAATCGGTTTCGTGGTTTGTGTTGTTGGAATGTTCTGTCTCTACGCGAGAAGAAGGAAGAAGAACGGTAAAACACTGTCGTTTCGGAGCTCGACGAAGAAGGTTAGTATAAACCCTACTCTCGATTTGGAGAGACAGAGCTCTGTTTGTGTTAAAGAAGTACGAGAAACAGAGAAGGATGTGAACGATAAAAACGGTGTATTGCTTGAAGAAGACGCTAAGACAAGTGTTGATACAGAGATTTTATCAGATTCGGACAATGCTAGTAGTAACTCAACGAAAGAGATTGTGTCGGTGCATGAAAACGATGATGATGAACAAACAGTAGACTCTGTTTCTGGTCCTGTTGTTAGCAATGGATGCGACTCTTCAGACGATGATGCGTCTTTTCATTCCGCTGGTGGTGGCTCTCAGTACTCAAATCCAAGAGTCTCAAATGCTTCTTCTTCTGTTGGATCCTCTTCTCAACGCTTCTCAGAACACGAAATCTCTCCTCCGCCACCACCGCCGCCGCCACCTCCATCGCTTCCGCCACTCTCAAACAGAGGACTTCACTCTCTGTCTTTGCCAAAACCGGCTAATCTGCAGACTCTTTCTTCGCAGTTAACCGCAAAGGTTTGTGCTTCTTCCTCAAACCCAAGTCTTCCATCCACACCGCCACCGCTACGGCCACCGCCACCACCGCCACTACCGTCACAACAGCCTCAAGTAATGAACAAAACACCACCACCTCCTCTGTCTCTTGATTTCGCTCAGCGTAGACCCTTAGGTAAAAATGGAGCTCCATTGCCTAAGCTGAAGCCACTTCATTGGGATAAAGTTAGGGCTACACCGGACCGGAAGATGGTTTGGGATAAGCTCAGAGCAAGCTCTTTTGAGTAAGTTTGCAACTTGCTTACGATTAACATAAGTTTTCAAGAATGTATGGTTGATTATGTATTGGTCTTGTCGGCACACAGATTTGATGAAGAGATGATTGAGTCCCTATTTGGATACACAATGCAAAGCTCCACAAAGAATGAAGAAGGGAAGTGCAAAACTCCATCACCAGGGAAACATCTTCTTGAACCTAAAAGACTTCAGAACTTTACTATTCTCTTGAAAGCACTCAACGCAACAGCGGATCAAATCTGTTCTGCCTTGGGAAAAGGTAAACCAAGATCAGCCCGGCTTGATCCGAACTTAATATTACTTAAAATCCCTTCCAACTTCCGATATTGTTTTTCTTATTACAGGGGAAGGCTTGTGTTTACAGCAACTAGAAGCGTTGGTGAAGATGGTGCCGACTAAGGAAGAAGAATTGAAGCTATGTAGCTACAAAGGAAAAGTAGATGAGCTTGGCTCCGCTGAGAAATTTCTCAGGGAGGTTGTTGGAGTTCCATTTGCGTTTCAAAGAGCTGAAGCAATGCTTTATAGAGAGACGTTTGAAGATGAAGTGGTTCATCTCAGAAACTCCTTCTCAATGCTTGAGGTATTAGAGTGTTCCTTTATGTTCATTTGTTGATTTCTTGTATAACAAGGTAAGGTGATTAACACAAAAGTTGCCTAATTAGGAAGCTTGCAAGGAGCTTAAGTCAAGCAGGTTGTTCTTGAAGCTTTTAGAAGCTGTACTTAAGACTGGAAACAGGATGAATGTAGGAACCATACGCGGTGGCGCAAAGGCCTTCAAGCTTGACGCTCTGCTAAAGCTCTCTGATGTGAAGGGCACAGATGGGAAGACGACTCTTCTCCACTTCGTCGTGCAAGAGATATCTAGGTCAGAGGGAATCAGGGTTTCAGACAGCATCATGGGACGGATAATGAACCAGAGATCAAACAAAAACAGAACATCCGAGGAGAAAGAGGAGGATTACAGAAGGATGGGGCTAGATCTTGTCTCCGGCCTTAACACTGAGCTAAGAAACGTGAAGAAGACGGCAACGAGTGATATGGAAGGACTCGTTAGCTCGGTATCGAATCTGAGAGACGGTCTAGGGGAATTAAGGTGTCTAGCGAGCGAGAAGCTGAAAGGAGACGAAGAAAACAGAGCATTCGTTAGTTCAATGAGCTCGTTCTTGAGATACGGAGAGAAGAGCTTGGAGGAGTTGAGGGAAGACGAGAGGAGGGTGATGGAGAGAGTTGGAGAGATCGCAGAGTATTTTCATGGAGACGTGAGAGGAGATGACAAGAACCCTTTGAGGATCTTTGTGATTGTTAGGGATTTTCTGGGGATGTTGGATCATGTTTGTAGAGAGTTGAGGTGTGTTAGGGTTCCTAATAGCCCTAGCCCTCTGGCTCCGTTTCGATGAGAGCATGTGTTGATGTTTATGATAACAGAGTGGTTTTGGCATTTACTATGGATTAGAGCTGCGTGTAGATTCAAATTTTGAAGACCAATATGCATGGATTTTGTATATGTAATCCCAAAGAAATATTTCAAAAATGTTAAACAAATATAACAGAGGACTAACACGAATTAGAAAAAGCTAAACATCAATAGTAATTAAACGCTAAAAAGGAAAAGGTATAGAAAGATCTTTACTGGAAGAAGAAAGAAAACAAATAATCAATCGGAATCATCTTTCTCCCGAGGGCTTCCAGCGAGCCAGCCCCAGACGCCACCTGAGCTCTGTCGTTTAGCGTTGGTTGCGGCTTGTTCAGAGGCAGCCTTTTGTCGCTGGAGGAGTTCGAGTTCCTTTTGTAGTGTTTCCAATGTTTGAAGCTTTTGCCTTAGCTCTGCAACATCAACCTGCAGAATGCAGATTCAAAGCTTATCAACAATAGATGACAGTGAAGCTAGGTGACGATTAATTTCACAGGGTTTTCATTGGACTCCATCTTCTCTAGGTATGAAAAGAGATGTGGCTATGGGATTAGTACCTCCAGTTTGAAGCATCTTGATTGTTCGGTTGCAAGTTGGCCACGAACAGACTGAAGTTCCTACAAGATGTCAGAACAAAGATAGATATAACAGAGACGTTACAATGTGAATGCAATTCAAAGACTTTGCAGACAATCTTTAATGAAGGTGAAAATATTATTATTATTATTATTACCTTGTTCAAATCTGTATTACGTGATTCTCTTTCTGCTAACTCTTGCCTTAGTTGGAGAGTCTGCATCTGCTCCTTGTTCAGTGATGCCTCCAGTTCTTCCTTCTCGGATTTAAGAATCTCAATAGTGTGTTCGCTGTTTCCTTCAACCTGAAGGGGATTCATTATCCAAAATCAAAACAAGAGAGCTATTATCTCGTGTCGGTACAATTACTACCAGTTGCATTAGATACCTTTGATCCAGCGTTAGCGTTGTCCATGACAATTTCCCGTTCTCTGCCTTCTTGGCTCACCTCAACTTCTGACTCGATGTCTCTGGTTGTTGCGTTGTTAACAGCAGAAAGACTAACTGGCAAAGGCGCTTCTAGAGTCTTTGGTTGGAGTGTTGATTTGTGGCTTGGTTTAAGAAGATTAATCTAACGCCGAGGAATAATTAGAAGCAGAACCGAATGCAAAATCAAGAGAATGGTGTACTTATGGGTTTACAACATAGTCCCTACCTCGTTGTTGTAACGTCCATTGTATCCACCAAAAGCAACTAAAACATCTTCACCATTGTATGAACTAACGACTAAACTTAATCCCTGTCACAAGAAAAGAAAAGGAGATTATTTCCTTTAATTATGCAAGATTAAAACGAAATAAGCAAAGACTGATTCCTTTTGAAATCTTAGAAAGACTACTCTGTTTCAGGAATGATTAGGTGAAATTACTAATTTTTATAGTTATTTGTTCATATAAGTACCTCGCTAGCAAGAGGTACACGTCCTTGAACTGAAGCCACCACTGACCATGCAAGAGTTGACATGTTTAGTACAATACTTTCAGATGCCCCTGCAGTTATTTATTAGGTTACAGCACAATCAGTCAACACGGAAATGAAAAAGCAAAGCAAATATCATTTCATTCCTATAAATGGTTAATTGGTTATCGAGTTCCTAAGGAAAGATGCACAAACGTACCACTCTTGTTATCACCGCCACCAACGATAAACCAGTTCTCCCCAATTGTCACGCCAGCATGTCCAGATCGGGGAGTTGGTGCCTCACCTTGTTGTGCTGGTCGTGACCACTCCATCTATATGTGACAGTTATATCAGGCGCTGAGGCAGTGAAAAATATACGCTAAGCTTTAACTTACAGTCTGCAAATCAAGGACATGCAGATCACCGAAACATGTAGCATGTGAGCCCCCACCAAAGATAAGAAGGTAGCGTTCTGCATGCACTGCAGCAGCATGATCAGACCTCGGAGAAGGAGATACACCTCTGCAAGATGACAACAGTTCAAACCCTGATTGCAAATCTTTCATCAACAGTTAATCGGAGATAGTTGGTGGCTCTCCATATTAGTATCTGGTTATATATCTTAAACGGGTTTTACTTCTTTGATAAAAAATGCAGAAACATCATAAATTCTTACATGGCATCTATCTCATCCCAGGTCATAGTTTCTAGGTCAAGTACATGCAAATCGTTCAGAAGTGATCTCTTTGCATCTTGCCCACCAAATATCACCAAGGTTTTACCCACGACTGTGACTGACTGGCCTCCACGTGAAACCTGAAAGCAAGGGAAATGACAAACAAAGTCTCAGTTCAAGAAACCAAACTTCATACTTAACTTCCAAATGAAAAAAGGAAATCAATAAAACATAAAATAAGTGAAGATATACCGGTGGTTTTCCATATGTCTTCAGCATTGACCATGTACAGGTATGGGTATCAAAGACTTTCACTGTGACAGGGGAACAGTAGAAAATTGATTGTAAGAATAAAGATTTAAGAAAGCTCGTGTAAGATATTTGAAAATATCTGTCTTCGAAGGTATATAAACGCTTACCTTGCATAGATTCTGAGGGATCCTTAGTATGACCAGCGATAGACAGCAATCTGTTGTCCCATGGTATCTACAAAACAAACAAACAAATCAAGTGTAAATAATAGAGTAATCTTTGTTACAAACTATGAAACTAATATAGCTAGTGGATTTTACGAAGACTACTTTCTTTTAGCTGAAATCGCTGTCCTGAATAATTCTAGGCCAGAAAGCAAAAAGTAGAAACTAAAACAAAACGCAAGAAGTTAAAGACTAACCAAAGAATGACCAGCACAAGGAGATAGTAGTGTTGGAGATGTTTCCTCTGATTCAGTTGCAACTTTGGTTTCAACTCTTGACCAAGTCCAAGTTTTAAAATCTAGAACCTGAATACATTCCACAGAAGACAATAATTTTTCAATGGGAAAGAAAATGAAACTGAATACTTCAATTAAGTCCCCAGCTGAGGCTTATGAATCATGTGGGTTGCTCACATGAAGATCACCAAGGTAACGGCCATTGTGATTTCCACCATATATATACATCTTATCTTGAATAACTGCTGCTCCATGCTGAAACAAATATGATAATATGATAAACAAGAATTAAAAATTACAGATGATACATGGATGACAAGATTTTCTACTTATCTTCCAAAAGAGAAAGAAAAAATATATTACCTCATAACGGGCCTTCGGCCGCTGACCTGATGTTTGGGGTACAGTCCACTGGTTATATACAGAAACAGTATTTGGGTCTTCCGAGACTACATCTTTATCTTGGGTTTCTGACAAACGTTCATTCTCAGTTGAAATTGTCTTTGTCTCGCTTAATGACTTCCCATTCTCAACAACAGGCTCATCTTTTGTCTGCTACAGAGAAAGGGATGCACTAGAAGACTCAAAAAATACTTTCTTCACGAAGCAAAAAAATAATCTGTGTAAAAATTACAGCCTCCCATGGGATACAAAACTCACATTGATTTGGACATCTACAACAGGATCTGGAATATCGGTAAATTCCCTGGAATACCAGTCAGGATTTTCTTCCTGATAAAAAGGAAGCAATAAGGAAGAAATCAAGACTATGGTCCAGTAAAGTCTAAAATAATAGCTATAGACCTCTCTCTCGTTTACCTCCAGAATTTTCACAAAGAGACGCATTGCCTCGATGGAGGGCATGGTTCCGAGTCCCTGCCAACTAAGTAAAAATGAAAATGATTCAGTACATTAACATGTACTTCTCTCAGGAAATTTCACAAAAACAACTTTCAAGGATTACGTTCCTCAAAAAAAAAAAGACCCAAAGCGGTAACAAGCTAGGCGATATAGGATTGTATTTGCATAATAACATTATCGGCAGTCACTTCTCTCAACATGTCACACAATTTTTAAATGCATACCAAATCATAGATAAGCATTTAGCTGTTTCCTAAGGGATACAAATTCAAATCCTGCATTACTAAAATTTATCTAGCAGCAGCTTTCATCTACAATACTCCTTTCCCTTCTCCCTAATTCATGAGGCATTGGATTCTTCTACTTTAATAACTGATGGAAACCTAAGGCATCTCCTAATCATCTCCACTAAAAAGCTTCTTCCTACAAGTATGATTCTCAAACTCAAGCATAGAAACGTAAGTGTTGGCAGACACAGCACCGAATCTAACTAACTAACCTTTTCCACTTGCTTTGCTCCACTGGTCTCCATGCACTAGGTTTCGGAGTGTTGCACGGTCCTACGGTAGCCTGATCACAAGTCAAACCCAAGAGATCATCAACACTCAGCCTAAAAGAAACTAGTGCAATCACGTTTTCCGTCAAATCGGTAATCAAATCGCCGGCGACATTTCACGAAGCAGTTACACGGCTAGCAAATGGATCTATATACATTTTGGAAAGCTGATGGAACTTAGACGATACAGATATGGATCCGATGAATAAAACAACACAAATTCAACACCCAAACCACCAGATCTCGTGATATTCGAAACCAAAATCAATAATCGAGGAGGTTAGCAATGGACCTGCTGGTAGAGCGCATAGAAAATTAGCGCAGTGTCGTTGGAGAATTTCGAGCTGACGTGTTTCGCCGACGAATCAGATCCGTCGATGCCGACGTAAGATGCGGCGGCGTAGAATCTATCCGGGTAGGCGGGGCCAGATGTAGCCCTAGTTATAGCCATTTGTCTCGTTCTCTGACTTCCACCGCGGATTTGATCGGAGATGGAGAAGCAATGAGCAAAGGCGTTTCTAGTTTCGTTTATGTTTAAAGCAAGAATTTTTATTTTATTTTATCTTTTAAAGTAAAAATGATTAGATAAGTTATAAACACTATCACATGATAACACGTGACATATCAAAACTACACAAACTGTATTATCCACCATCTATGAAATAATACATAGACTAACAATTGTTCAGAATAATTTTCATAGTCAAAAATATTATACCAAATTAAAATCATGCAGTATCAAATAATAAGTCATTTAAGATAAAAAATCATCAAAAGAAATACGTAGACCAAACATTTTTTAATAAAAAAAAATACGTACACCAAAAATCCATTTCTGTAGCATGAATCATTGTCCGGTTAAGGACTACGCTAAGGTCTTTACGCTAAGGTCTTTGAGTGTATGGCTGTGGTTAATGAAATCTCAAGAGACGCAGATAAAGGCGTGATGAAGAAGATGATCAGAGAAGCAGGGAGGGATCATGGGACGTTCTATTCCTTTTGTTGCGGTTCACATGAAGTTAGAGAGACTCTATGATTTTTTTTTGTCAAAAGATAAAGACTGTATGATACATTGTAAGAAACTAGAGCAAAGGAAGAAGTGCTTTCAGAGATTTGTAGCAGTAAAAGAGAGATAATGGAGAGAGTAGGTAACATTGTTCTTGAGAGAGGACGCAGAAGGCGAGAAGATTAGGGTTTACAAGATCTTGTGAAGATGGTGAACACGAGTGGTGATCGTATGTATATAACCTGGCTGGAGAATCAAAAGGAGTTCCAAGGAGATAGCTGACGAATATGATTCAACCTTGGAAGCTATTAGCTACGGCTCTAACTCTGTTTCTTGTTCAAGTTGGTGAAGTTAACAACATTTTTTGAAAAGTAAGATTTATAGATAACAGTTCTTTACTTGTTAAATAAGGCATCCATGAACAACCAACTTAAAACCACAATCTCTTCATACAAATTTGCAGGTTTTTGGATCTTTCTCCAGTTAATGATTATCTCTGCTTTCTTGCGGCATAGAGACGAAATGAACCAAGCCCAACGATCAAAGCCCCTGTCCCAACTGTTAAAAACACATGTTAGGAATCCACAAATACTATAAGGAAGATACATAAGCATATGACCAAAAACATACTTGAAACCACCACTAGAGATCTTTTCATTAGCTTGCGACTCTTTTTCTTCTTTGATTCAATCTGTGGAACACCTAAATGAGGATGCTCGGCCGCGGTTAAGATCTTCTGAAACAAGTTATCAAACTCTCCAAGTTTGGAACTGATTGATATTGGAGCTTCAATCCCTATTTCTTGTGTAGCCTGCAATAACTCATACATGAAATAATTTTAAGTTTATGATTACAAAACCTTTTTGATGATTATTAATCAATAAGTATGATCAGTATTACTCTTGTGGGTTCTTCAATTGCCTCAGGAAATGAATCAAGATCAGTTTTTGCTGCAACCACTAGGCAAGGAAACTCGAAACCAGCATCTTCACTAGTGGTTGCAACCTCAACAAGCAAATCAATGGCTCTCTTCCAAGAAGACTCATCAGAAGAATCATAAACGAAGATAGCTACATCACAAGCTCCCAATGCTTCATTTGATGGTAATAATCCATCTTCTTGAATTTGAATTTCCTTCAACACCAGAGTTTTCTTTATATCTCCAGTTACACCATAGTTGTCAACCATATTAACAGCATAACGTTCCTCAGTTGATCCATTGTTGTTGTCATCATCGTATGGCCTAAGATTTTTCATATAATCAAAAATTTATTTAGACATATACTGAGGTAGAGAGAGACAGACCTTCCGATAAATTGATTGAGCAATGCAGATTTTCCAGCATTCTTGGGGCCAAAGACAAAACACTGAACAACTCTTCTTTCAGAGTTCTGCTCCTTGCGGTCGAGTGCTCTTCTCCTAGTAATGCGAACTGCTGAAGATGGATAACATATACAAATCAAACATTCAAGACTCCTAGCTGGATCTATTAGTGTCATCAATGACCACTGCAAAATATAAGAAAAGTTTCAAAGATTTAGTTTAAATGGGTTCCTCTTTAAAACCGTTAAAAAGACTTAGTTATTGATTACCAGTGAGAGGAAAGCTTCAAGAGATAAACCTCCATCATCAGTTTTCTCTGCAGCATCTTTATAAGGAGCATTGTTCCAAGGACTGTCATTAATGAATCAAACAAATGTAATTACACATAAGCAAATAAAAAGGAAAACATTTTCTCGAATTTTCGCGCGGTTTTTGGAAGTTTAAAATGTTACTTTTCAGGTGAAGTTTGAAAGACATATCCAATCATTTGAAGTCCCAAGTTATTACCCTGAGAAAATTCAAAATCTGATGTTTGAGAAATATCATAAACTCCCACAAGTAATCTAAACGATAAAGAATGAGACTTTACACTGTGTTCATCCAAATTCTTATAGATTCCCCTTAAGAAACCAATAGCTTCATCTGTCAGCTCAACACTCTGCACAATGATAAAACAGAATAACCAAATTAGAAACATCATCACATAATCACAACTGAGTTATCTTTCTGAAGATATTTTACCTGATCAGGCATGTGTTTGAATGATGAATAAGGAATCATATCATCTGCGAGTCTTAACTCATTGTTATACCCAAATTTTCTAAGTATATTCCACACCTTTCTGATCCTTCCTTGTTCAACAAGGTATGTGTTTAAAAACAAGAAGCCATCTATTGTGATTCCGTTTTCATTAACTCCTAGTGGAGACCGTTCTTGCACAAAGTCTATTAGTCCTTTACTTTCAGCAGGTGTCAATGGTTTATAGCAGCATCGAGCCTATTATATTTTGCAATTTAGATGCTTTATAGAAGCAACTCAAAGAAGAACACAACGAAACAAAACGAGGTTACCTGAATATTGTTTAACCCGGCTTCATTGAGAATGTAATCATGGTCACGTGTAGAGAGTACATATACACGTGTTAAGGCAGCAACACAACGAGGCTTCAATGAACTGGTTTCTTTATCATATATTGGTCCTATAGGGTTAATAACAGCTTGTTGTGCATACCAAAACACCCCTCGAGCCTACAGAAGAAGCAGTATGGTCATTGACAAAATGTGAATGTTCTTGAAATGCTTAAGGTGTAAGATGTTACGCACAACATGACGAGCAGACCAGTCGAAACATGTCTCGATCTCTCGATATTGTTCCCTTATTGATGTTGTCATTATTTCAGTGCCGAATTGATTATGATACTCATTATTGGTAACGCTATAACCTACCAATATGATAGGGACTCTCACCTGTTCAGGGTAATGAGCATATAAATAAAACTTTAAACTTGTTAAACACGCTAACTGATCGATGAAGACGATGAAGAAATGAAACTTAAACCTCTAGTTGTCGGAACAGAGGAAGCCAATATTCACTTAAACGGTCCAAAGTCTCTTGTCTATCGACTACAAACGTCAAAACAATTGCATCTGCTTCCTTGACTTCCTTAACGACCTTTTCTCTATCTTCCGGTCTGCAGAGACAACAGTGTTTTACATGCATCCCTTGTAGATATGTCAATACATACAAATCATAAGAAACATTTTACTTTGAAGAAGTGTCGATGATGGTAGCTGGAATAGGGTCACAGAACCATTCAGAAGGCAAAGTGGTGTAAGGTAACACAGGAGGGATGTTTTGATGAGGTTGAGGAGATTCACTTGATGCAGCTTTGATTAAACTTGTTTTCCCAGTTGCCTTCTCACCAACCACAACGATCCTAACCGGTTTTGGTGAGCCATGAGATCCTCCCATACCAATCATCCTCATCATCTAAACATGAAAAATACATTTCAGAATAAGAAGACATCTGAAAAGATCTGAAACAGAGAAGGAGACTGGAAGATCGCTATAATCAAACTACTAATCATATTTTAGAAAAATCTTGAGGGTTAAGAATCAAGTTTTAAGGTAATGTATGTTGAAAAGGAAAAGACTTTTATACAACCCACAAGATGAAATGAAATGACTGAAACAGAGGCAAAAAAAAACAGAGAGAGACTAGATGATCCATCATCAAGATGCATAAGAGCCTCAAAAGGAATACCTTGAAGATCATAATGCAGATAAAGGCGGGATGATAAAATTCAAAAGAGGATAACAAAAGCTTGTTCTTCTCTTCTTCTTCTCTTCTTGTGTCTTTCTTTTCATTTCATGTCTCTATTTATTTACTGGTTGAGTCCGAGTAACACTTTCAGTAAAATTAGCCAAGTGTCTCTTCAACGTTGATATTGGCGTTTGTGTGAAAGGATTAACGGGCGAGATTTAATGTCTTGACGTGGATACAACTGGTTTTCTAGCTTGTGTTCTGTTTTTACCTCTTTAGGGGTTCAAAGCTTTTGATTACCTGCATTAATTTGAATACCCTATTCTTGAATAAAAACATACATATATAACCTCTTTGTTAGTATCTAGTTTCTTAAACATTTCAAGCATAAAGTTACAAGAAATCTATAAAAGTGGGAGCAACTATGAATGTGTTTGTTTATTAAGCACCATATTTGTGTTACAACCATTATAATTAAGCATTACATGCTATTTTATTACATATTAATTACCTAAATAAACAAATTTATTCTTAAGAAAACGCGGGAATTTCCCGTGTTTCAAAAATCATTTTAACTAACATAAACTTCTTTAGCACGTAACTAATAATTTATTTTTAAAAATATATCTATCTTTAGAAAGTATTTTGGTTTTTAATTTAACTATTAAATTATCTATTTAGAATCTTTAGACTTTACTAAAAAATTTAACAACATGTAAAATGATGATAATCGTACAAAGAAAAGTTTTTATAAATAAGTGTAATTTTACTATCTATTTTAATATACATATTTTGATTAAAACAATATTATTACTTACGAAAAATATTTTTTTTATAAAAAAGTAAATTATCGATGTTTTATCGACTCTTATTTTTGAATTAGTTAATAAATAACTACTTAAATTTAATTTTAAATATATATGACACATGGAAATGTTAATAATCTTACAAATGTATGTAGATTTCTAAATGTATATATAATTTGCATCTAAAATCATTTAATTAAATAAATTTTATATAAATTAATTTTAATTAATCATCAAAAATCTTATTCTTATTTAATACGCAAAATTTACTCATTTACCTAAACAACTTAAGATATATCCAATTTTCCATTTATAAAGGGACATAAATCCAACATTTTAATACAAAAGTCATGTTTCCTTTGTTTTCTTTTTTGGAGTTTGTAGTATTGAAGAAATACAGTAATAACAGGGACACGTGGCGTAACGGCTTTTGTTTGTGTCTTTTTTTCTTTTTGGCTGAAAAGAAACCTATCTTTTGCTTGTGTTGTTAGTTTCTTATGCTTGGATTCAAATTTGTAATAAGGAAAATTAATTAACTGAAAGTAAATGACATTAGATACAGTTAGCAGTGGAGATATGGCACGTGGAAGTGGATCAATTGGTACATTTATTATTACCGGATTTTATTCCAAGTAAATCATTAATGAAAATATAATATTTTAATGTAACTAAAGAAACTAATCTATTTTTAAAACAGTTCTGAAAAATATACATTTTACTAAATTTAACAATTAGGCCGGAATAGCTCAGTTCATGATCACAATGAGGATTCCGTTAATCGCAAAGGCCCATTGGGCCGTAGTAGCTCACTTCGAGGGTCCACTTCGTTCTTCAGAGACCTCCGAGATGGACGGGGAGATCGGGAACGAGCATAACAAGCTGATGTCTAGCGAGAACAAGACGACCACCAACGGCCAGAAAGTCTCTGTCTCTGTACCTGTAAGCTCATACATTCTCAAATTTATTACATGACCATATATACCCCCGCATGTTTGTCACTTCTTATCATCTGATCTAGTTTCAATGTTTTGTTGTTTCATTTGCGACGGTCGTAGTCTACTCCAGATCCAGGTCATGCCACCGTCGAACTCGCTGGTAACATTGTCTTTAATTCGATTCTCTCATGTCACTCAGTTAATTTGTCGAGTGTCTTTATAGAGTTGTGTTGGGGTTTAGCCGTTTAGGTGACACAAGCTCTTTGAGTTTTGTTATCTTTGTCGCCGGAGATTGATTGCTCTGTTTTTGAACTATGTAGCCGTGGAACCAGTACGACGCCGTATATATAGTTTTAACTACTTTACTAAGTTCCCCTTCTTTGTTGATTTGATCAGCTTCAAACGATAGGGATCATAAATATCTAACCCAAGCTGTTGAAGAAGCATACATTGGAGTGGAGTGTGGTGATGGCCGTCCTTTTGGAGCGGTTATAATTCATAGGAACGAAGTCCTTGTGAGCTGCCATAACATGGTTTTGAAACACAAAGACCCAACAGCACATGCTGAAACCGTAGCTATTAGAGAGGTTTGTAGTAATCTTTCAAGAACCAAAAAATTAAAACACATAATGCAAAATCTTGTTTCTCATTATGCATTTTTTTTGACTTAAACATAGGCATGCAAGAAACTGAACAGTGTCAAGCTATCGGAATGCGAGATGTACGCATCATGCGAGCCTTGTCCGATGTGTTTTGGAGCTATCCATCTCGCAAGACTTAAGGTAATAACAGCTCTACCAAGATGAAATAATGAAAAATGTGTATTTGTTTCTTCTTTCTTTCTGAAGCCTTTTTTCTTGATTGTTTGGTGAAGCAGAGATTGGTGTATGGGGCGCAAGCAGAAGCAGCTGTAGCCATCGGGTTCAATAGCTGCGTAGCCAATGGTGTGAAAGGCACTGAGGTCTTTCATAAGTCTAATCTAGAGATCTTAAAACTCGATGTGAGTGTTGCTGAGCAAGTGTTTCAGAATACAAAGGGGAAGTTCACTTTATAGTAAGAAATGCATTTCTTTATCATTCGGGAAGTGTTTGTATGTATGTATATGTACTCTCTTCTTGCAGAACAACGATCTATCTATCTATCACAGGAACGCGTTCTTTTTGGGTTTTAGTTTTTTGTTTATTTTTAAAAGAAATTCGATTTGTTTTTGGTTATTTCAGTTTCTAGTATAGTTCAGATAATAATATTAAAAACTAGTTAATTCCTATAAGTTTTAATTCGGTTCCAGTATTTTAAATAATTCAGATTAAAAAACTGAATTTTTAAATTAAACATTAGATAATTTAAATATTTTAGATAAAACTATTTGGATAATTGAGTTTTTCCTGATAGTACAAATAATTTTAAAATATTTTAGATAAAAAATATCTAAATCATTTAGTTTTTGGATAGTATTGTTTTGTAAATAGTATTTTAAAATTTTGATAATTTTTAGAGAATATAATTAATATTTCTAGATATACATATAAAGTTATAAACTATATTTTATATTTGGTTTGATTTTAAGTTCTAAAAATATATTCACTCGGTTATTTATTATTAACATCGGTTTGGTTTCGAATTCGTTTTTTTTGGTTAAGTTCCGCTTCAATTTCCGGTTCTCAGTTTATATGACTGTGAGACTTTGGCTTCTCTCATTGGTAATTTTAACCGATGTTATACCACTACACCAAACAGATAACCGGAGATTATAACGGCCACGTTAACGCCGTCAATATTAACGGCTGTTTAAACTCCCGAGGTAGAAGATCATATGATCGCTGCCTCTTCCCTCAAACGAGGAAACTCTCATAGTCATCGTAGAGATGGTTGTTGATCTGGAGTCGGTGTCAGAGGCGACCTCCGGAGCTGTAGGGTCGCTTCTGAGTACAACGATCTTATATCCACTTGATACATGCAAATCAAAATTCCAGGCCGAGGTTCGAGCTCGAGGTCAGCAAAAATACAGGTTGTTCTTCCATCCTTTTGTTTAGATGTGTCCATGATCTTTCCCCTCTCGTGTTTTGTAATGTTTTCTTGTGTTATGATTATGCAGACATCTCTCTGATGTTCTGTGGGAAGCGGTTTCAAAACGACAGATTCTGTCTCTGTATCAAGGCCTAGGGACAAAGAATCTGCAGTCCTTTGTTTCGCAGTTTATTTACTTTTATAGCTATAGCTATTTCAAGAGGGTGCATAGCGAAAGAACCGGTTCTAAATCGATTGGAACGAAGGCTAACTTGCTTATTGCTGCTGCTGCAGGAGCTTGTACTTCTGTCTTAACCCAGGCATGTTTACTTTTATTAGATGTGTTATATCTTTGTCTGTTGGTTATTTGATTGAATAAAAGCATTGCGTCTCTTATCTTTTTGTTTAGCCTCTAGATACAGCTTCGTCAAGGATGCAAACGAGTGAGTTTGGAGAATCAAAAGGGTTGTGGAAGACCTTAACAGGTGGTGGTGCGTGGGGAGATGCGTTTGATGGACTAGGGATCTCTCTTTTATTGACTTCAAATCCTGCAATTCAGGTAGAGTTCACTTGGAATTTTGCTGGTGGATTTGGAATTTAGCATGACTAGATGAACAAGTTAGCTTCTGTATGTGTGCAGTATACAGTGTTCGATCAGCTGAAACAGCGTCTGCTTAAACAGAAAAATGCAAAAGCTGGGAATGATTCTTCTTCACCGGTTGTGCTCTCTGCCTTTATGGCCTTCTTGTTAGGTGCGGTCTCCAAAAGTGTTGCCACTGTCATCACATATCCTGCAATCAGGTATTTAAAATAATCTTAGGACAAGATTACCTTCATTTTTTATTACTATAGTGAAGTGTCATGTAGAGTATTTGTCTCAGCATGTTTCTGAGTTTTGCAGGTGCAAAGTGATGATTCAAGCTTCTGATGAGACGAAGGAAAAGGAAACTAAGAATCCCGTAAGAAGGACAAGGAAAACGATTCCAGGGGTTGTGTATGCCATATGGAGAAAAGAAGGGATGTTAGGGTTCTTTAAGGGGTTGCATGCTCAGATCTTGAAGACAGTTCTGAGCTCAGCTTTGCTACTGATGATCAAGGAGAAAATCAGTGCAACAACATGGATTCTTATTCTAGCTATCCGTAGAACTCTGTTTCTCACAAAGGGTAAGATGAAAAGTCCTTGAGACTCGCAAATCTATTCCAAATTTTCCACGCAAAGCAAGGACTTGCTTGCAGATCGGTCAAGTTTTTTTTTCTCTTTATGTATGATACACGCTGGATAAATCTCGGTTTTGCTATCTGTAGTGGAAAATGTTATTACAAGCATTGTAATAGTTCTCGTCCCAAGAACCACAGTCTAAGTTTTGATCTGAAGTAGATTAGATATTAAAATATGTTGTAGCTGGGTTGAGTTCCTAAGCGGCAGAGGTGGGGTTATTGTGTAGTTGGGTTGTCAATAAAAGTGAGAATCTTTGTGTTCCTCAAAGGAACAAAGGAAATGATGTAATAAAAATGTTTCTTAAGAAACGCAAGCCAAATTATATGGTTATGGATACTTGATTTTCATTATTAGTATATGATCATTGTGAGACATATATGGCTGGACAACATTGAGGGAGAAACAACTAGAATATAGGTACAAATTATATTTATTTGTCTTTGTCAACAGATACAAATTATATTAATAATTAATTAGAGAATTTTTCTATTTTAAAAAAAATCATTCTAAATTTTATTATTTAAGAGATTTTGGCATAATTTTTTTTTAAAAATTGAAAATTCAATAATTAATTATTAATATATTTTAATTTGTATAAACCTTGAGATATTTGTTAACTTTTGTCTTTTAAATTTGTTGTAAAAGGGTAAAAATAATATAAATAGCTGGTACGACGAAGCTTCTTAATGAAAGAGAAGGTCTCTGGTTCCCCATCTAATCATATTGGACCGAAGAAGTACTAGTTTCCAGACCAATTTCAATTTTAGAGAGACGGAGGGAAGATCGGGAAGGAGAGAAAGATGATGACCGGCGGGAGTTACACGACTATCGACACCCAGAAAGTCTCTGGATCTGTACCTGTAAGCTCCTTCTATCTACTCGATCTCAATTGTATGTACTATCCATACACTGATTCTTCCGATCTGATCTACCTTCCATGTCTGTGTGTGTTTTTGTGTGTCAATCGTAGTCCGTTCCAGATCCAGGCCATACCACCGTCAAATTCGCAGGTAACACCGTCGCATTCTCTGAAAATTTTCCAGTTTCTGAGTTGAATTTGATGAATAGAGCGTTTAGGAAAGAACGAATCGGTTTGAACGGAAGAGTATATGTTGATTTGAGCTAAGAAGAAACTGTTGTGGATTTTGAAAGGATCTCTCTAGTTTAAAGGTTTAAGGAATAGAAGATGAATGAATAAAGAGGAATGTATTTTCCTTTTCAAGGTTTTGATTTGCCATGGTTATGTTCATGTTGAGCTCTGATAGAAGGATGCATTGTTGTTTTGCAGAGTCAAATCTTCAAACTTTTCCTCCATCTGCTACTCAGGGAAAGATCTCTGGTGGTAGTAATCCTCCTCGAGATGCTGACGGTATTATATGATTCTCTCGAGTACTTATTATTATATAGTAGTTAAGATGTTAGATTGAGGAATTAAGAATGTAGATACATGTTCATATTTTTCTAATTTTTTTTTTTTTTTGGTATGTGCTATGCTTACTGGTGCAGATACATTTTCTGGGAATGGTAATGGTAGTTCAGATGAACCTCAGTCTGGTGGCTGGCTCCATAAATTCACTGTTGGTGCTTACAAGCCTTTCTTTGATGTCGACACTTCCGATGTTGTAGACAGGCTCAAAGAATCTCTCTTCCCGTTCCGTGGAACCTTTACAGAGAAGACTGCCGATAAGCCTGACTTGTAAGAGGAGTTGTAGTCTTTATCTTTTTGACTTCTCCTATGTAACTTGGTTGATTGTATTTTGTAGGTATGGTCCATTCTGGATATGCACGACTTTGATATTCGTGGCGGCATCTATCGGCACATTTGTCACATACGTAGCACACAAATGGAAGAAACAAGAATGGAACTACGATATCAATCTTGTGACTTGGTCCGCTGGAGTGTTCTATGGCTATGTCACGCTTGTTCCTCTCGCGTTATATGTTGTTCTCAAATACTTCTCTGCACCTTCAGGCCTAGTCCAACTCTTCTGTCTCTACGGCTATTCTCTGTTCATCTTTATTCCTGCATTGGTACCCCAATACTTCTCTCCTTCTAAAAATAGAAATCGAAACATCTGAAAATATGATGAGATTTTTTAACATCTTTTACCTGTTTGCAGTGCCTCTCGGTCGTGCCAGTGGAGATCTTCAGATGGGTCATCGCGGGTGTAGCAGGGTTCATGTCTGCAACCTTTGTGGCTTTGAACCTCAAAGCGCATATCAATTCAGCTGGGGAGAGATCGATCCTGATAATCGCAAGCATCTTTCTTTTGCAGCTCGGGCTTGCGGTTGTTTTGAAGCTCTATCTGTTCACTGTCACCGTATGATTCAGTAATTTTTTTAGATCCATCCATAAACGTTTTCTCCTCCTCAAATTTTAATCAAAAAATTTTGTGAACTGTTTGGAAACTGAACTCTATGATTCCATTTCATTTAGTTACTTGAACCTTCCATGGTCTCTACTTGTAGAAAGTATAGTGTAATAAAAAATGTATCGATTTGTTTGCTGATGTGATGTGAAGAACTGAAAGGACCCAAAGAATCTTCATTTTTATTGGCTCGGTCTTACTCTTACACGAGTTGTACGGACACTGCTATCTTCAAACTGGGAAACACTGACAAGTTTTGTAAACTATTTTGGAGTGCATTATTAAAATAATGGTTGTTTTGAAGCAAAGAAACTGGTAAAAGACTATTTTAGGGTGCATTATTAAAATGGTAAAGACGATTTGGGGTGCATAGTTAAATGGTTGTGAGATTCATGACAATTTAGATTTGGCTGATCGACTAAGATCTATGGCAAGTGAATCAGAAGAACTAAGTAGAGATCTTTGAGATTAGTTTTCTAGTTCACAGAATAAAAGAAAAAGACACAGAATCTTTACCATGAAAAGAAAAAAACGAAATACAAAAGAAAACTCTTAGAAGTTATCTTCATCATTTGTATGCATCTGGCAAACTGTAACCAGGCATGACAATCTTGTCAGCAAACATCTTGCCGGTCTTAGGCATGACATGCCAGTGTAACGTCAAATTGAACTCTTTTCCACGAAGATTATGTCCCTGAAAATGATGATCAAATTATCAAGTTGTGAAGACACAAAAGCCTTGGCGTGGGGTTGTTTTAGTGTGTACCTACCTGATCAATAAAACGGTACTTGTTTGAGGTTTGAATCCGGAACTTGGCATGTTCTTTATCAGGGATAATCGCATCCCATAGAGAAATCTACAACAGAAATGCCAATATCATCATCATCATCTCAAGTTGATCCCCACAACTTCAGAACCTGAGGCTCTTTGCATTAGAGAAAAAGTGACATACCTGATTCAGGGAGTTCTTTGGGGTTTCATATTCCGCTGCCACAAAAGCGAAAACCTGCAAGCAAGCATCTAAAATGAATAATCCAGCAGGAGCAGTCTGCAATGGCTACAGGTAATAGTAAAAAAAGACAAGGACTCTTCTTTTAAGTGTTTAGAGATGTTATTAAAAAACCTGTTTAGTGTTCCAAGTAAACAGTGACTGCAAGTCTGCAGTTATGTCCAATGTCAAGCTGACCTGCAGTGACATGTAGAAGAAGGTAAGCAACAAGCAATAGATAAGAGGGAAACAACGAGACTCCAATATGTATAAAGCTGAATGATCAAATTCGAAAGCTTTATGATACATGAACCAGTAACTTTAGCAGCAATTCATAAACATAGAAACCCTTTAGTTAAAGATCGAAACTTTACCTCATCGTTTCCATAGGATTGCTTCTTAAACCGATTGATGTTAAGTATCTGCGATCACAGCACACACACACACCCAATGATTTCAAAATCAAGGCTTTCATTCATACGCAGCAGATCCACTCCATAATAAAGAGACGATTTTTCATTACCTGGATCTCAGCAGATGGATTCTGGTTGCTGAATTTGTCTGAGAAAGACGCGATTGCGCAGATGAACGCGAGCGTTGTGACGGAGAATGTGTGCAGAGCGTTTGCTCTGTAACCAAATGTATGCATCCTTATTCCCTTTACGATTACTCCTTTGTGATTTTCGATCACCGGTGTGCGCACAGAAGAAGAAGAAGAAGAGGAAGACGACGACGATGAGCGTTTTATTTTACTATTTTTTTGTTATATAATTCTGCAATGTAATTGGCCAAGACACGTATGAATACCTTACTGTGTAAACCGGAATCCAATTATTATGGTTAGACTGCAGATTGACTGATTAAACCGGGATTTTGCTTAGGTCTAAGCGTGTCACTTATTAGGCCCAATGGGTGATCTTTATAGTGAGTGTTCATTTTAAAAGCCCGTTTATGTGAGACGTTTTACTGGTCAACCCATTCAATTGATTTCTCAGACTCAGTTTCATACACTCGTTTGACCTTTGGAGTACTATTTGCAGCTACTTCTCAAAAGATTCTATCCACACTTTCTTTTATGAAAACAAAAAAACATCATAATCAACTCATAAATCTCTCACGGATTTGGTACTTTACGGGTCAAATTTAATATGTCATGTTCATAAAATTAGTGGCACACTATACAAGTTGTGATTATCATAATGACAAAGCTATTGCACCTACTATAGAGACGGCTGAATAGTCCTTTTCACACAAAAAAAAAAAAAACTCCCTCCATTTTATATTAAGTATTGTTTTAAAGAATTTTTTTTATTATAAAATAAATATCGTTTTTGCATTTCAATACAAAATTTATGAATTTTATTTTTTAGTTTAATTTTCTATTGGTTGAAATATAATTAAATTTATGGAAAATGATGTTTTTATATAGAAACTATACAAAATTAAATATTTTCTTAATTTGTATGCACAAATCTAAAACGATATTTATTATGAAAAAGAGAGAACTATATTATATCACTTTGTAGTTTGTAAACATTCTTTTTTCGAAATCGAGATATTATATAAATACCATTCCGACTAATTAAAACATATTTTTGTTTCCAATCCTC
Organism: Sinapis alba; assembly: GCA_012274485.2. Taxonomy (NCBI): domain Eukaryota; kingdom Viridiplantae; phylum Streptophyta; class Magnoliopsida; order Brassicales; family Brassicaceae; genus Sinapis; species Sinapis alba. Next base: position 102,278 of record MU106266.1, read on the forward strand.
CACAGAGTTGTGAAAGAAAATAAGACAGCCCCAAGAAAAAACATAAAGACTTCTTAGACAAACATATTCATATTCATATTCGTTTTTCTAATCAAGAATACAAAAGATCACATAACACTACAACCAGCTGGATTCTCATCGCTAAACATATCAGTATAAGGACCCGAGTGTGGATGTGGCATTGGCGGTGGATGAGCATAACTCACTGCCGGATATGGCCGAGCATACATCATCGGATGGTACATGTCTCCACCGTGACCACCACCATATCCTCCATAAGCTGCAGCTTGTTGTTGTTGCATCATCATTTGCATATACTGTTGTTGGTTCATTGCCTGAGGCGGTGGTGGATAATATCCTCCTCCTCCACTCATCGGTAAGCCTTGAACCGCCGGGAACGCGCCACCACCTTGGTGTCCCATTGGACCCATCATACCCATTGGGCCACCCATCCCCTTGCCCGTGTTACCTCCTCCGCCTGCTTTGGTTTGTTTCATAAGCTCATCGATATCATGGGCTTCATGGGCTCCACCTTTCGACTTACCTCCTCCCTTTTTAGGCCCATTATCATATTGATGAACTCCACCTCCTCCCCCACCACCGGAGGACTTGGCCTTATCACCACCACCGTCTCCTTTCTTCTCATCTCCTTTTTCACTTTTACCCTTTTTGAAAAATCCTAGAATGCCACCACCACTTTTGGCATCTGTTTTCCCCGTTTTACCCTCACCTCCTTTACTCTCTTTCCCTTCTTGCTTGCCTTCATTTCCCATTTTACCCTCACCCATTCCTTTCATTTTCACCGGAATCTCAAATCCACCTTTTCCTCCGCCACCACCACCGGCTTTGAGACCGTTCATCATCATCATAATCTCATTAGGTCCCTGAGGTCCTCCACCACCACCCATTTGAGGCATCTTGTTGTTAGGCATCACCATCATCTTATTAGGAGGCATGTGATGATTACCTCCTCCTCCTCCTATTTCATCATCTTCATCATCCTCATCGAACTCATCATCATCATAATCATCTTCACTAAACTCATCATCATAATCATCGTCACTAAACTCATCGTCATCTTCCTCTTCCTCAAACTTAACAGACTTCTTCTGATCCTTAGATGCCACAGGAGGCATCATCATCTTCATATCCTTCCCACCACCGTGAGCAGCCTTCATCATCATCATTTGTTGAATCTGCTGAGGAGTCAATTGCATTGGTTGACCACCACCACCATTAGCTTTCCCGTTGCTCTCTTTTCCACCTTTTCCTCCGCCACCACCACCACCGCCGCCTATGATCTCAGCGTGTTTCCCTGATTTGCTCAGTTTCTTAACGAGAATGGATGGGTCAACGTTTCCTGTGACAGTGACTCTCCCCTGTTCTACATCTGCTTTTACAGAGTACACACCTGAAGATAACCAAAATCATGTCTTTAGTCAAAAAAAAAAAAAAAAAAATTCATGTCAGCACTGTTCCCAAAGACATTAACAAGTTTCTTGCTTTTAATCTATGAAAATGAACATAAAAAAAAAATAAAAAAAAAATCTCAAAACTTTGAGCTCCCATGGTTGAATTTAGAAACTTTTATGTCAGATAGTTCCTTGCAATTTTTTTTTTTTTAAGTTTGCTGTAGTAATTCTTGTAGCTTTATAAAGGAAGTAGCCCAGATGGTAAATTTCAAAGCTTTGGATTCCATTGTTTGGAAAATTAGCAAACTTTTTGATGCGAGAGATGAGAGTATTACACAGTAGGGGAAGCACAAAACACACACACACATTTCATAAATTCCAAACTTTATTTTCTAAAAGAATAAATTTCAAAACCACACACCTTCGATTTTCTGCAACTGTTTTTTCACTTTATGCTTACAGCCTTCACAGTGTACATTCACTTTCAGAACACAAGTCTGCAACATATCAAATCACAGTGTAAGCAGAATTAGCACAGTGATATACACACACACACACATAACCTTGAAGGGAGACGTGTACCTGAAGCTTCATAACATCTTGTTTATTCATAATTTCTCTTAGATTTTGGGGTTTTTTCACAGACAAAACTCTGTGTTTAGAGAGAGAGATTCTGTCTGAACTCTTCTATCTCCTTTGTGAAGAAGAGAGGAGGTGGTGGATAGGCTATAAGAAGAAGAAGAAGGGGGGGTATGTAGTGTAATAAAGGCGGTTGTTGTTTAAGGACAGAGAGATAGAGACACTGATAAAACACACACTCAAAAACTTGTGTTTTGTTTTAACTTTTTAACTCTCTGTTTCAGGGTTTCTTATGCCTGTGTGTGTGAGAGAGAGAGGACAGTGGCACAGGTAACAAGTTTAATTTCCATTTTTATTTGCAATTATCTGTTTTTAAAATGACATTTTATTATTGATTGATTTAAAAAAATAATAATTCTAAAGTGTCATACTTTTTTTCGTTTTTTTCTGGTACCAGAGTTGAGGGAAGGAAGAAGCTTAAAGGTAGCTTCGTTCACTTTGGCAGTGTTAAGTACAGCCTCGCTTCGTCTCTGTACTTAGCTGTATTCATTCATCTTATGGAATACGATTTGATTAATTTAACACAATTCGAATATGTAAGCTACACTACTTAGCTGTATTCGTAATTTGCTTTTAATTAATCATTCCTAGATTCGTATATCTAATATGTGGTTTAGATGTAAACAGAGTTTATAACATGGCTCAATAATTTGGGTTTCTCATGTTGTTATCATGTAGTTGTTTTGTCAATGTCTTGATGTAATTACTTTGAATTTAATCTGAATGGTCACATAGTATATAGTGTTCAAAAAAAAAAAGGTCACATAGTATATAGTAACATTTGTTTGCAAAGTAATTAGACTACAATAATTCATGTATGATACTGATATTAACATGAAAATTTCAGGATCGTAATTATGATTTGAGATCAATGATTTTAATGACTGTTGACGATTGGGGTTGTGATCCAATCGCAAGTAAGAGAGGGTCTTTGTCACCATAATGGACTTGATTAACAACATCACTTACGCAAACACTGCAACTATTGAATTTAAATTTAGTTAATGACTCTTATAATGGTAAATTATGCGATCAAGATCTTACGTATATACTAATGTACCTCGTACAAAAATGTTTCTCATAAATCAACAAAATTAAAACCTTAAACCTTCAATTTAATTAGGTTCTTAATGATTCACAACCCGGAAAACTAGACAACTAAACGATTGATTTAACAACTTTAGTTGTTGAGGATGCTTGACAAAATTTATACATAAATAAAAGAATAAACAATATAATTGTTATTGATTTTATATATAAGAAGAAGAAAAGGGAACAATAATGTTGGATGAGTTTTAATGGGTCATGAGGGACAGGTAGGTCGCTTCCACTACTTGCTGTGGATAGAGAGCTCTCTTGGGCCAGCTTTCAACCACCAGTTAGTTCGAAACAAATACTAATTATTGATGAAGTATTTTAATCATCTTCTTGAAATGTTTTGAGCTAGAAATAAAACTCAACAGTTAATTGTTAATGATGCATGTGACGCATGTGCACCATGACACACCATCTCAGTGAGATAGTATCATAGTAGTAAGGATAGTTGTGCACTTAACATAAAATTAGAAAAAGTAGTGATAGTTTTGCGTTTGGCATGAACAGAAGCGGAATAAACTTGAGCTTCCAATTTTTAATTTTTAAACTTATTTTCCGGCCAATTATTTATAAGAATTTTTAACTAGTTTGTGGTAAATATATTTATTTTGAAAGGAAAAGTGACAAGTTGATTAACTGCAATGCCATTTTCTTCATGCATATATATATTTTAAAATATATTATTTATAAATAATGAATTAATTAATATTTTCATTTATGAATGGATCTTATTTTTCTTACTTGCTTCAGGTCTATATATTTTCAAGACCGGCACTGAGCATCTTCGTTCACAATATTGTGCATCTTGAACTTTCGTATAACTTTGAACATGCTTAATTAAAATAATCGCCATAATAAACGTAGATAGGTACACACATACGATGTATGTCCGTGAAAGGGAACAAACTTAAAAAATGTTTAAAATGATTAATAGTTCGACCATACCTAACTTCTACACTTTTTTTTTGTAAGTTGGCTTTAGTTACATACTTTACGAACCGACGATTAAAAATTATAGTGACACACACTAACGCTTATACAGATTGGACCGTGTACGTCGCCGCAGGTCGGTCCATGCCACCACCTCAGAGGTCAATGATATTTCTCCGACCAAAAAGAGCAAATAAAACACGCACAAAAACAAGAAAAAATATGAGAAAAAGAAAAGAAAAGATCAAATACAATTGTTTAACGAGGAAAGTTCCAACTTTAACTCAAATTTTATATCACTTTCCAAATTTATCTTTAAATAATAATTATTTAAAATTTATCACAAAAGACGTAATTAATTTTCCTAAATCAGTTATAAATGTTTAAGAATTATTTATAAAAGTTTAAAAACTCAAAACCACTCTCTAAATACTAAACTCTGTGGGAATTGCTTTTTTTTTCTTTGTGTTTTGGGTTCAAATCACCTTTAAAGTGGAAGGTTCTTTTTAAAATTAGAATATCTAAAAACTGACTCTGAAACTGGAAGAGATTACAGATCTAAAACCTAGAATTTGCACAGTTAACGAAAAAATTGTAATGTGAATTAAACAAAAAAAAAATAGTGACATGGGTTGGTTTTACTAAGGTTTTTATTTGCATGTAAGAATCACATGCAGCATTTCTCTCATGTACGGATAAACTACGCTTTACTTTTCCTTTATTTTTCTATAAAATCATCACAAAATGATACTTTATTTGCTTTTAGTACCACTACTATACCCATTTGACTAATCAATAAATTCATTAAAATTGGACTCACTATAGAATGTGGGACGTTTTTGAAGCACATGCCAATGAGTATCCAAATCAAACTGTTGTGTTGTTGTTGACAAAAAAAAGAAAACTGTTTGTGTGTTTTTGGCTTTTTGGACGCTGGACCTAAGCTAAGTCCTCATCTACTCAATTCAAATCCAGTTTAGTATATTTGTATTCTCTCCATTTTCTTTTCAAGAAACTGCTATATTTTGAAACTAAATGTGTCATCGTGGCTTGTATTATATTCATAGCCTTATAGGTTCAGCTTCTAACAAAGTGACGGAATATCCCAATGTTGGGGGATCTTTACGGCTCAAATCTTAACTGCGGATTTACGTATGTTTTTTTTGTAATACGTGTATATGTGTATCACGTGTTAGGTTTGAAATGACGAATGGGAAGAGTGTGAGAATGTAGACGAAGTTTGTTAGTAGTCGAAATCTCAAAACACGTGTTATATGAAGCAAATAAACGTGTCAACACCTTTGACTTCATTTTTGGAAATTCTCTCTCAGAAGTACCAAATGAAATTGTCGAATTTTCTACTTTATAACCACAAGATAGTGGCCTAATGATATGCAGATTCTTGAGAACTAAACAATTCAGGTTCAAAAATACTTCATTTCATTTCACTTTAAGATTACGTGGATAGGAGACCATATTTAAAATCTCATATATATATGAATACAATGAACTACGCTTTTTATTAGAGATAAGTCTGGACCTTTTTATATAACAAGAATATCAAACTGATTAATAAAAAGGTATTTGTTTTTTTTGTTATCAATTTCTTTTCTTTTTTTGAGAAAGAAGTGAAACTATCTATTTGCAGACGTGAAACATATGTATAAATATCTTAAATTAAAATTTATCAACAAGAAAATAGATACATGAAAATCGATATCAAATAAGAACCACCGGTCATTTGTAATGACAAAGACTAAAGATATTTATATTTTGATGAGTCTGAACTTATATCCATGTACATTTATGTGCAATATACATATATACCCTTGGTTGCAAGGCCAAATGACAAATCACTAAAATATCTACACATCGAATGGCCCGTTCTTGTTGATGATAAGGTTGTGATTTTTGTGGTCCTTGTTGTTTTCATCGCTTATATTGGTTCAGTATTTTATCGAGTAAATTCACAAGAACGTAGCTACAATGTAGATGATTAACTAATAATTTTACAAGAGAACATTTATCGAGCAATTCATATTCTATATATTCTTTTTTACTAAATTCATATTCTATAGTATTATCAACCTAAAAGAGTTAAAGCCATAAAATTGGTTGGCAACGAGCAGAAGCATGCACCAAATTTTTTCCTAAAAAAACAAGCTGAAGCATGAAAGTTAGGTGCTGGAAATAGTTGTTATATAGTTTCAACTACGAGTTTAACTGGTAACTATCACCAGAATACTATAAACGAATAAAAAATAGATGAAAATAAAATTATAGGAGCAATGAAAAATAATCATTCTTTATCAAATTTATCAAAAAAGAAATTTGTTCTATATATTTTTTACAATTAAAATAATAAAAATGAAAAACTATTTTTACAAATGGTAAAAACTTTTTAAAATATTAAAAAAATATATTATTCTTTTTCATTCCTGAGTTACCATTCATAACCATATATTTTTGTAAATTTACTTGTTTAGATTAAATCAGATTTTCCTAAAGTAAATATTATTTTGATTGGTAATACGTGAAATGACATAATTCTATATATATTTTACTTATTTTTTGTAAACTGCACGTATGCTTAAATTAAAAATTTATTGGTATAAAGATTATTCCAAAAACAGTTATAGATAATCATGTGTGGTTTACATGATTTTTTATGTTTCTGGTTTTAATCTGTTCTCCTTGTGAGTTTGCACGTGTATTTCAGCTCATGTGAGTATATGATTAATTTCAAACTCAAAATCACCAACAAAATATTTTACTTATTAAATCAAACTCTATCAGTGAAGTGTTAATTTTATTTTCATTTTGAGTGTTTACCAATGGAGCCCATAAATTAAAACAAACTCTGTAGAAACACACAAATCAAAGCCTCGTGTTTCATCGAGCTTTAACTAAAATTCCCCAAAAGCAAATTGCAATATTTTCTAGGTCAAACCCATAAAAGAAAAACGAGTCAATCCCAAGGATCAAGAAAAGAGAAGTGAGATGAAAATGCTTTATTGGGTTTGCTAATAAGACATGAAGCAGACTGAAAACATCTGGTTTTGTTGTCCGAAAAAGAAGGAAGTCAGATTCCAAACCTACATTGTTTACTACCACATACATTCATGTTTTTTAGTTAAAATTAAAAAACAGTTATTAAATTACGCTAATAACCCCGTCCTAAGAACCCGCTCTATATTTTTTATTTACCCTATCTGTTTTAGTCCATCATAGGCTTTCACTTTTGTCCCCCTCCTTCTCCAACATTTTTTCTGAGAAGGCCTCATTCTCCAACATCCTCAGTAACTTGATTTACTTTATTATATACAATAATATAAATCATAAGATGTTTGTTAGGAGCTGGTTTTTAAATTATTTCGATGCAGTACTGAAGCGAAGGGGCCAGCAATCTTTTTAGCTGATCAGAACAATCTTTTACTAACGTGTGTCTTTGTTAGAAAAATTCAACTTTTACTTTTTTCAGGTTATTTTTATTTGCCTGTTTACCCAATGTCTCTCATGACCGGTTTACTTACACTTCAAATATTCTCCGCACTTTTCTTTTACCAGTATTTTACAACTTTACTTTTAAATTCTTTTGTATAAAAGAAAATGAAATAAATGGATAATAATTCGAAGAGTGATGCACAAAGTTCCAGTGTTTGTCCAATGCTCGACAAGACATTGACTAAAGCATTCCGAACATTTCAGCAAAACTACAATTCTAAAATTGCAAAAAGCTGCTAAACGGTAGAATTACATAGCAAACTGAACTAAACCAAACAAACCTAATCCTTGTCTAAAAACTAAAATGACAATCATCGTATAGAAATTGTAGAACTAATCAAACTAATAAAGTTTTGATTGTATATTTTGAAAACATCCTTATAAGACCGTTTCTGAATGAATCTCTAGACTTCACTATATTAATATTTTAAAATAATTTAATTATGTATTTAGTTTGTTGAACGAATTTCTCTGAAAAACAATTCTCTTTTTCTATTTTCTCTCTCTCGTTTTCAAAATGTTAATTAGATTTTTAGTGAATTTTCTATTGTGTCACATGTAGCCATTTGGAGCTTGTACTAATTCCTATGTTTCCATAACTAAGCTCTTGGTGAGTGTGTGTTTATATAAAGCATCAGTGTGGCCCAACCCGAGAAAAGTTAAAGAAAATTAGTAACATAGTAAGGGATGATTTGCAGTTTTTTTGGTTGTTCTTCCTTCCACTTCTCAACTTCCCGTGGAAGATCATAGGCTTATTGGGTCTTAACTTTACAAACCCAAAGCCCAGTAGATGGTGATTCTTAGTTTTAGGAACATCCGGATTTGAAAATTTTACTTTGAATTACAAATGTTATGTCATCTTGATATCATATTTGCCTCTTCTTGTGTTCAGCTGAGTTTACTTGGCAACCAGATATACGCGTGTTTAAGTATGAGCCAGTAAGACGATAATGATTAAGATGAAAGAAAGATGCATATGTTGCGTACAGGTAAACATGTGATAAAATAGCTTTGTTCATTAATTACAAATAATTATATTATGTCGTCTACATTAAAATTGACAAATGATACTTCATTCGCGCCGTGATCTGACCGGAGACCTAGTGGCGGTCAATAATGTAAATATCAAAAACTCAGTCGAATTATTTGTAATAGTGTATCATTTTTCCTAGAAATGACGATTATCGTCCAATAATATTTTCTTCACAAAATAAACAAACTATATTCTATACGCTTATTTATTCTATCTTTATGTATTGCCATATTCTTTGTAGTCGAATAAGACCTTTTTATATATCAAAAAATTCAGAAACCTACCTGCACCACACCGCACCTCATTTTATAAAGCTTTTTAGATCTATTTTTTCTGGATTTGACTTTGATTTACATGTACGTTACAGAATCTAAGGATACAAAATTAACAAAAAAAAAAAAAAAATTTAGCCAAAAAAAAATAATAAAAAATAATAGAAAATGTTTTGCGTGTTTACAAAACAAAAGTTGAAAAAGATTAGAAAAAAAGTAGCTACGGCTAAAGAAAAGTCAGCTAAACTGGTAACCTCACCGAACCGCTGGTGGAGCCACCTGTCCCGGTTGACTTAACCGAAGTACCTTCGCCGTCTTTATTGACTCCTCCTCTTGGCACATGCACCGAACTGTTCCTCCACAGAAACGACCCGTTTCTAAGAAAAGCCCACCGGTCTGACCGTACCGAATCACCGGTTGAATTCGGTACAGCATTGGCCCTAACGCTACCGGTAGCACCTAGCCTAATCGAACCATCATCTCGACTCCTCCACAAAAACGACGGCGTTTTGCGGAACAGCCAACGATCAGACCGAGCCCTTGACCGGTCAATCGGTTTACCTCTTCTTGAACTCCCTCCCCTAGTAAGACTATCCGACCGGTTTAGTTTCCAATTCTCCATCATCCTCTTCCTCACATCTTCCGGTAACCGGAGAGTAAACCGCTCGGTACATTCTCCCGGTTGAACCACCGAATGTCCCGTCGTATGCGATCTCGAGAACTTGACTCGTTTAGTAGCATCCACCGGCACTCCTGGCAATCTCCTGGAATCCACTTCACTATTAACCGGTTGTTCCGGTACAGGAGCAATAACCACCGGTTCGGGATTCACCACCACCTCCTGCAACTCAAGATCCGGTTCGACAGCTATTTCCTCGGCGAGATTCGCTCTGCAAACAGGGCAAGTCACGTGAGCCTCAAGCCAAGCGCCGATGCAGTGAGGGTGAAACACGTGATCGCATTTAGGCAGCAAACGCAGCGTTTCGTCGTCTTCAAACTCGTTCAGACAAATCGCACACTCAAGCTCCCCTTTCCCGAGCTTCTGCGTCTTCACCTCCGAGTAAACGAACGTCGGAAAAGTCTCCACCACGGAAACGTCGAGACCACGCGCCGCCGCGGTGACGGTTCCTCTGGTTCTACCCCCAGCAGCTGGAGAAACGCCGCCGGCGTCGGGAACGCCGGAGCAGTGACGGAAGTAGATGGAGAAGAAGCCCATGAAGAAGAGAGCAGCGATCAAGATCACGACGATCACCGCCATGGCTGGACTTAACCGACCGTAGTTATACCTTTCATCTGTCGGATCAGGCTGGCCTTGACCCGCTACAAGCTCCGCCGCTGATAATATAAGCAAGAAAACAATCGGAGAAACGCCGGAAAACGCGTGATCAGAGCTTCTCATGATTTTGTTGTTTGTGTTTTTTTGCCTCTTGGAGAAGAAAGTTGAATATTATAAGTTATGAACGTCAAAAGAAAGCCAAGAAGAGTTGGGTGAAAGTGACGTAAGCAATATAGTCAGCAATGAGTCCAACGTGGCAAAAGAAGCTTCGTTCATTAATAAACGTGGCATTTTTAACGGATTCAAAAGATTGCTTTGTTTTCAAATGAAATTTTCTTTGTTGGTTTGTTTTCTAATGAATTAGTTTTGTGTTATTCGTATGCAACATCTCTATCGGTATTTATTACAGCCGGTGCGAAGAGTTAACTACTATATTTCAAAAAAAATCAAAACATCACATAAACTTCTTTATATCGTTTTCATGTATTTTCGTTTTAACTATGTTATATGACAGCTATAGTATTTTCGTTTTATTGTTCAACAACTACGCTAAACTTCTTTATATCGTTTTCATTTCATTGGATGTCAAACAGAAAGAACTTTGTATTTATTAAAATTTCAGCTGTTACTATTACCCACAGTCTTTTTTATATATGCCATAACAAGGACTCGTTTTCATAAAATTATTTGGATGCTTGCTTATATAACATTTTGTAATTTTTAGAGGGCCAAAAATCTACCGGCCACTTACAATAAAAGAAATGCAAAGAGACGACAAAACTCTAATAGAATAGGGTTCCACAATTAATAGAATACAAATGGAAAGTTATAGACCATTAGCTTTTGTGTGTGACCATAAGCAAAGTTATGCTTTTACAAAATATACGTTCCTTTTGGTCCTCGTGAAGCCTTTATAAATCGTAAAAAAAAACGAACATAATTGACTTCAACGTATGTTTGGACCCCTCAGAGCTGTGAGTTCAATAAACAACGAGTTGATAACAGCCGGTTGTGGCAGCAAAACGCAGTCAAACTTCTACCGCAGTTCTACACGCATATATTAATATAAACTATCTCCAAAATCCATTAAAAATCTATTATAAATGGAACAATTATAAGTTAATAATAACAGCCAAAGCTTGTAAATTGTAATGATAGTTCCAACAATGTTAATTGTGATGGAGTTCACTACACTCAAGCTGCAAATCGGTTTGTTGCACAACACATTCTCTCAGGTAGGTATTATGAGACGGCATCGGCTTGGAATATTTAGAAATGCCTCCAGAAACATTGTTTATGGAGACAAAGAGAATTACAAGTTTAATTCTAATAAAACTAAGCACATATTATGTATATAATTGTATGTTAACTGATTACTTAGCAAAGCTTTTGTTGTTGTTTCAAGTGAACAAGTTAAACATCGTTCATTCTTTGACTCAATGAAAGAATCTTCAAATTTCTTGTAATGTTTGTTGTGTCACAAGCAATATGTGTATGTATCACAAGCAAAAGCTACACACAGGTTTGTACAACACTTTTTCACAAACCAAAGCTACAAAACTTCATCAGTAAATGGTTCAAATGCATATTAGAATTCACTAACTAAAAAGTAACAAACGCTCTTCAGATAATACTAAAACATAAAAGTACATTGCAGACAAAAACAATTAGTTGTGTGCAAAGCAATAATAGTAATACAGGTTTTAATGCAGGCTTTCTGCATCATGTACTGATACACACGGAAAATATTCTAATTAGGTATTCACAAGAAAGTTGACAAAAAGTAAAATATAAAAACGAGTAATATAATTATTTATTGAAAAAACAGATTAGCTTAATTATCAGGCTCAACATACTACAAGTATGTAAACTGGAAAATCAACGATTAAAATGGTTAGATAGATTTACTCAAGTCTGATTTTTAAACAATCTATAAATCCCTTGAAGCACTCATAACTTTTATCCTAAAAAGAGAAAATAAAAAAAGCATTGCTATATATAGGATTTAGTCGTATTAGAGTCTAATTAATAGCTTAACAAGAAAACTAATAGAGATATATTCACTGGTCAACAAAGAACCAATCAAAATTAGCAATCAAATTTAAAACACAAAGACAAAACCTTTTCTTTCGGGTGTCTCGAGACCAACACCAAGTTCAAAACTTCCTTTCTTATTTCCTTTTCCATGATTCTCTGTCTTTAAATTTTAGGTTTCTGATAAAATCTTAAAAGTTTCATAGTGGTAGAGAAAACCAACCAAGCTTCTTCTTTATGTTGTGTTCTTCCAATGTAATTACTCAAATCGTTTCTATGTCTTTTATCTTCTCATATTTGGTTAAGAGTCTTGTCTGAACCTTCTTTCCTTCTACTCTTGCAGGTACGACTCAAAACATTCAAGTTATGTCACTGAAGAAGATTCAAACGATCTTAACAATACTACAAAACACAAAAGAACCAATGCTATGCTCATGAACTCTGCTTCAGCTCACGGTAACCCTAACACATATCATTGCTTGTAAACCAAGAAACCTAGTTTGTCCAAACGTTTGTCTTATCTCTCTCTCTCTTCTCTCTCTCAGATCTGAGATGTCTACAGGTAGAAAAAGAGAAGCAAGATCCTGAATCACCTAGAGGAACTCTAGAAGCATGCTTAAACCGATGCTCCATCTCTTCCTCAGAAGATCCTCCTCAAAATAAAGAAGCTATAGAAAACGCAGACGCAGACGTGCCTTGCAAGAATCACAGAGCATCTTCTAACTGGGGCAAGTTCTTCAAGCTTTGGAAACGCAGATCCATGAAACGTTTATCTTCCTTCCCTCCCTTAAGCTGCGCTCCAGTGATCTCCAAACGCAATAAAAACGCAGATCACAACGTCGATGATCTGAACCTTCATGATATCTATGACTTCCAATCATCTCTACACAGCTTCTCAATCACTGACCTCGAAATAGCAACTGACTATTTCAACCCCGGTAAGGAGTCTTAACTTATCTTCATAACATACTACTAATAAACGGTGTTTTTATCGATTTCTAACGTTTATTTCAGTTTTTTTTATCGAGTAAAAGTATGTATTTTAGAGTTTTTTAATTACTCTAGGCATTGTTTGGTTGCTGTTGCGACTGTGATTAAAAAACGTTACTAAACGTTTGCAGAAAACATAATCGGGAGAGGCGGTTATGCAGAGGTTTACCAAGGAATACTACCAGAGGGGAAGCTAATCGCTGTGAAACGTCTTACCAAAGGAACACCGGACGAGCAAACAGCTGAGTTTCTGTCTGAACTTGGGATTATAGCTCATGTTGATCATCCAAACACAGCCAAGTTCATCGGTTGTTGCACTGAGGATGGAATGTATCTTGTTTTCAGACTATCTCCTCTTGGAAGCCTAGGCACTCTCCTCCATGGTATATACGTCCACCCTTAAACTTAACTGATTAAACGGTAATTAGAACAGTGTCACAAAAAAAAAAAAAAAAAAACGGTAATTAGAACCGGACCTGAGATTTAAAAATCATAAACATTTTAAAGTTAATTTTAGTAACTTAAAAAAAAAACAATTTGGAAGCCATACCATATGTATAATAATAAATTTTTAAAATTTCGGGTTAAGTCGAATGTTTCATGTCGTAACCGGCTCTGACCGTAACAACGGTTCTAAATCTTTTGTTTAATATTGGCAGGACCTTCTAAAGATAAGCTGACGTGGAACAGACGTTACAAGGTGGCACTAGGAACCGCAGATGGACTAATGTATCTTCATGAGAGTTGTCAAAGAAGGATCATTCACCGAGACATCAAAGCTGACAACATTCTCCTCACTGAAGATTTTCAACCGCAGATTTGCGATTTCGGTTTAGCCAAATGGCTACCAAAGCAGTTGACGCACCACAACGTTTCCAAATTTGAAGGAACATTCGGGTAACGTTTGTATATATCATTGTTTAACAATGTTATAAGAATGTTTTCATAAACGTTACCATACGTAACGATTTGATTAGGTACTTTGCGCCTGAATATTTCATGCATGGCATTGTTGATGAGAAGACTGATGTTTTCTCCTTTGGAGTTCTTCTACTGGAGCTCATAACCGGCCATCCTGCTCTTGACGAGTCTCAGCAGAGCCTTGTCTTATGGGTAAGTATACAGACCGGTTTGATATTTGACTCTTGAGCGAACCGGTTTACAGTCAATTGGACATTCCTTTTACCATTTTGGCACAAGTAATGTATCATTTTCTATATGGCCACAGGCCAAGCCGTTACTAGAGAAGAAAGAGATAAAGCAATTAGTGGATCCATCGCTTGGAGATGAGTATGATCGTGAGGAGCTTAACCGGTTAACTTCCACGGCTTCTTTATGCATCGAACAGTCTTCTCTTCTACGACCCCGTATGAGCCAGGTACAGTGACATAAGTCATCTCTTGCGTTATTAGTTGACAGTTTTGATTCTTGTTTGATCGGTTATAGTATTTAAAAAATGTATGCCAGGTTGTGGAATTATTATTAGGTCAAGAAGGATTCGTTGTGACACCAAGAGAAGCCAAGAGAAAGATGATGCAACGAACGTATTCTGAAGAACTATTAGATAGTATAGAATATAACTCAACTAGGCACTTGAGAGATCTTGATCGTATTCGAGAGGTTGCTTTAGCTTCTTGAAGTTGAACAATGCCATTATGTAAAACTATGTATGTGCAACCTATTGATTCTCTTTAGCCATGTGTGGACTTGTTGATTAGGCCTGTGATTGAGAAAGCAAGCAAAAGGTTGAGACTTTCTGCCTTGAACGGTGGACTCCACTTCTTTCGTTTTTTTTTGTTTCCACAAGCTTAGCAAGCTTTAGCTGTTTCTTTATCCATTATTGTACAAAGACTCCTCACATGTCCAAACAAAAACCTTTTTATTGTATATTGGCTTTTTGAAACACAGAACACTAAAGATAATCTAGTGATCATGTTAAATCAATGTAAATATATATCAAGAGTACAATGAAAAAGAGGAGCAAATATTCAATACAAGATATGAAAACGTTTAGTTATTTATTTTAGTTATTAGACTCTAATAAAATCTTCACAATACTGTTAATATGTCATTAAAAATTATTTCTGCTATTTTTGTAATGGTGATTGTAATGGTTTTAAACCAATATTTAATAAAAGTGTGTTAAAAATAGCAGGCTTAAGCTAATACTAACTATCCATTATCAAAATCACTAAAAATACATTCTTGAAGTATACATAATACGTTTACACATATCATTAACTATGACTCAATTGCTTAAAAATCAGCTTTAAGTTAAGGCTACAAGCCAAAACATGACTCAAATGCTTTGTTCCTTTCCAAGTCTCTGAACGCGCTTTTCAGAGTCCAGCGTTTGAACACTCACAAACACTTCCGCAAACGCCACACACTTGCAAACTAAACGGACACAAGAAAACTAACCGAAGAGAATCCAATCCACAGGCAATATACAACATATTCACCTGTTTGTTAGTAGTAAAAACTTCTCAACTCTGCTAAAATAACCTCAACTTTCCGCGTTTACAAACGCAGAAACCTCATCCATAAACATTATGGAAATGAATGTTATTAGGCAAAAGGTAGAAACCAACAGTAGCTTTCTCCAAATGCATAAGCTTCCTCTTGACCTGCTTTCTCAAGCCCCTTCAACGTAAGCTAACTACTGCCAATCTTGAATCAAATCCAAACCCGCCACAACCACAAGACTCTTGGGGAAACTCAACCCTCGTAAGCTCTTCCCTCTCGAGCTAAACGGGTTACACGCAGGATGCTCTCTATCTTCCCCTTCAGGTAAAAACGCTTTCCAATACCAATCGCGATCTCTAACCGTCACAAAGTACTTCCCATCCAAACGTTTCTCAGACTCTGTCCTCTCCTCTCCACCAAACATAGGCTCACCGTAGTTGCTGTGATGCTGCTCAACTAGTAACTCACCAGGGCATGGAAGAGCTGTGATATATATAATAATACCCTTGTACCTGAATGAACAACACAGAGAAAAAGCTCGAGTCTTTCATATTCTATAAACAAACAGAGCAATGTAATGAAAGATCATATCTTCACCACCAGATTAGTTTTAGAAAGATAGTGACAACTAAGAACTCTAAGAAACAAGAAGAGCAGAAGATGATGAGATCTCATCAAATAAGAACGTCTAAGAAACAAGAAGAGCTTGAGTCTTTTTTTTTCATATTCTAGAAACAGGGCAATGGAATGAAAGATCGTAACTTTACCACTAAACTAGTTTTAGAAAGATAGTGACAACTAAGAACTAAGGAATGAGAGCAGAACATGATGAAAGCTATCATCAAAAGTTCTACAGTTTGGTGAAACCATTCTACACAAGAATCTGTAACGCTCGTAGTTTTCTTGATGATCTTCAACCAATATATAGTATATAGTAAGAAAAAAAATGAAAACACTTTTTCACTTTCCAATCACTTAAAAAAGCCATGAAGGCACAATAATAGCTAGTGAATTTCACATACAATACCAATAATCTCATAAGCTCCAGCAGAGCTCGAATCTGTAACGCTTGTAGCTTGATAAACACAAGAGATAGAGAGTGTAAGAGGATGATTACTGTTTGAGTTGTTGATCTCTAGTGTGAGGATTGATGAAGCCATGGAATTCTTTGCTTTGGTCAGCCGGTCTTTTATCTCAGGATCCTCGACATAAAACTAAACAAATACCAAATCAAAGTTAGCATTGCTAATGAAGAAATCGATTAAAAAAGGACAGGCAAAAAACACAGAGGTTATGTTTTTAAGAAATCACGGGAAGGGAAAGATTTTACATTACAATAGCTGCTAGATTTGATTAGGATGAACATAGTGATCAATAAATGGTCAATATGCAAATGAAACAAGCTATCTCTAACGATCTCAGTGAGAGACAGGACACTATGTTTTATTCACTGTCACAAAATTTACACTAAGGTGTTTCCATGATCTCAATCAAAGTTATAATATAGAATCTTTCCCCTAGAAATCTTGAAAACAAAGTTTTAGACAGAAGACGAAACAACAATACAGAACACAAAAATCAAAAAATACGAGAGGAACATAGGGGCAGCACAAATGAAACAGAATATCTCTAACGATCTCAATGAGACAGGACACAATGTTCTATTGGTTGTCACAAATTTACTCTATATATTTCCATGATCGTTCAAAGCTAATATAGAAGAATCTCCCCTAAAAAAAAGCTTGAAAAAGTTTTAACAAACAGAGAAACATAAACAAACAGACAGAGAGGCACCTAAAAGAGCAGATTGGGATATCAAAAGGGTTACCACCATTTAGGGAGAAGGAGAATAAGATGATGAGTGAGTCGGGGAGGATTACGATATCTTCACGGCTTCACCACGATCGATAACGACCTGAAAATTGAGAGAGAAGATTAATTTGAGAGGTCGAAACACAATGACCCATGTTTTGTGTATAACAAACGCATTAAGGCCGTAAAAAAAGAGAGGATGAACTGTGACAAACCTTGACATAGATTGGCAATGTAAAAATCCAGGAAAAGGGAGGGGGCACTGCACCGGTAATGCTAGAAGCTCCTGCAATTAAAACAAGAGAGAAGAAACCATGAAGCCGTACGTAAGCAATACAAAAACCACCGTGGAAGCTTCAAATAGAACAAATTAAAAACAGAATCACAATTACCTCTCTCTCTCTCTCTCTTCTCAGCGTCACCATGAACCCACTACTGCTTATGGAAGTCGAATGTGAAAGGAAACCGGCTTACGACGGAGGATCTGTATCTGATTCCGATGGGTATGGAGGAGGTCGAGTTCAGACGGAGATTTGAAAGCTACTACTGCTGGTTATGGTGGAGAGAGAGGCTGCGTTTTCATCATTATTTATAGAGATATTGATTTCAACGGCTCTTTTCCTTTTTTTCCTTTTCTCAACGGCTCTTTTCTTCAACGGATCAATTTCCTTTTTTCTCTTTCGAATTTCCTTTTTTCAACGGCTCTTTTCTTCAACGGATCAATTTCCTTTTTCTCTTTCGAATTTCCTTTTTTCAACGGCTCTTTTCTTCAACGGATCAATTTCCTTTTTTCTCTTTCGAATTTCCTTTTTTCGTTTAATGCATTTGTGTAATTAATTACCCGTTTTTTTTAAAAAAAAAGAATGGATTTTGCCGTCTTGTAATTACCGGTCATGCTTAATCTTAATTGAGAAGTAGGAAAATAACAACACCTTAAACGCATTAACCTTTCTTTAATGCTTTCTAATTTCATGATCTTACGCATTAACCTTTCTTTGCAGTTTGTTCATATAAAAAACACTTGAGAGTTAATTTTAGAAACAATTTCCCTAGTGATGTTATAAGAAAAAAAAAAAAAAAACAAGAAACACTTCCAATTTCCTTTTTAACTTGTTAACATTATTAAGCTGGGCCACGATTTACCCCCACTTCTATCAAAGTTGCTTTCGTAGTGTATGTATATAAAAATAATAAATAAGTGCAGTTCCTTCTGCTACCAAAGTAACCATTACAGAACTCTTTGTTAATCAAACGTCTTTACTCAAATGCCTTCCATAAATTCATTTCAAGTTTAATCTCTTGGGTTGGTGTCTCGTTCGGCTTCAGCAACATTCATAAACCATCTTTTTCTTTCTCATCCTCCATTACTCTTTGTTCAAGAAAAAAAAAGTTAAAATTATCCTCACATAACATGCTTTCACTAAAGGCCCACGGGCTTATCTTAGGTTAGAGATTGGTTTTTCATTTGCAATCTTTTGGACCTTGAATGTTAATTTCTTATCAGGTGGATATCCATACTTCTTTTTGTGCACTATTATTGTTGACACTATTGATAAACAACACAAATGGTAACAACTCATGAAATATGAAAAACAATAATGTTTTTTTTGGTTACATATAGTATGAATCTAGCCTCATCTCTCTGACCACCAAGAAGCAGTGTGTGTAATTCACAGCTTTTTGTGGACGTTCTCTCCTATAGCTCTCACCAAACTCCTTCAAGTTCTGATCCAATCCTCAGAGGCTCAGATAACGGAGAGCAATGGCGTGTCAAGACAAACCCGAATGAGAAGTACTTCCAACAATCTTTTTTATGGTTTCACCCGTCTAAACCCAAACCAGATCTCGTAGTGATTAAACAACAAGCTATCATGTGTCTGTTTACCAAGATACTCAAGTCCTAAACTCGCTAGCTTCTTTGCACACTCGTCTCCACCTAACCGCGAACAAAACTTCACATTATGCGATACAAAGATCCTCCCTTCATAAGGCTTTAACTTCTCCACTAACCTCTCAAGTCCAGTCCACACGAGTTTATCAGGCATGTGGAGGAAGACCGCACTTGCGTATATAAGATCATAGGTTACATCTGAGCCAAACTTGCTAAACTCCATATCTTCACCTCTGAGTATAAGAGGTCGTTTATGTAGAAGACCTTGAGAGGGAAGCTCGTACCTCAAAGCAGCCATTAGAGAAAGCTCGTCCTTTTCAAGGCAGTGGAAATGCTTGGGATTGAGATAGCGGATGAAATGCAAACCCACACGCAAGGTGCCGCATCCGATCTCGAGGACACGAGAGTTTGGTTTAAGTTTGGATGATTCAGCCAAGAACTCGAACACATCTCGTCCACCTGCCCATGGCTCACCGTAGTTGCTGTGATGCTGCTCAACTAGTAACTCACCAGGGCATGGAAGAGCTGTGTGGTTGTTGTCTACTTCGTAATGGGATATACCCTTGTACCTGAAATATTCAGCTCTAGCGATATTAGATAAGTAATGAATGATCAAACACAGAGAAAAGCTTGAGCCTTTCACATTCTAGAAACAGAGCAATGAAAGATTGTAACTTTACCACTAGACTAGTTTTGCAAAGACAGTGACAACTAAGAGGCTAAGAGCTAAGAAGTGGAGAGCAGAACATGATGAAGATCTCATCAAAAGCCCTACACTTTGGTGAAACTAATCTACACAGAGAAAGCTCAAGTCTTTCATATTCTAGAAACAGAGCAATGGAATGAAAGATCATAACTTCACCACTACTAGATTAGCTCTGTAAAGACAGTGACAAGTAAGAACTAAGGAATGAGAACAGAGGAGGAGGAGAGGATTGGATTCTCATGAACCACTAAGCTAACATCAATTGGATTCTCCAGAACCATTAAATACTAAGCTTTGAAATCTGTAGCGCTTACTCTCGGAGATCTACGAGTTGTTGATCTCTAGTACGAGGATTGATCCCTTTCCTAAGCTCATTCTTGTGCATATGCAAACCGTTGGATCTAATCAGATCTCTAACCCACTCTATATCCTCTCGCGTCGTCGATATCCTCCTCTCCTGTAATCTCACGACGTCACTAACGCTTCCAACGACGTCGTTTCGGGAAGATATAGATGGAGGACAGGAGCATGAGGAGGAGGAGGAGGAGGAGGAGGAGGAGGAGGAGGAGAGAGAAGAGGAGAGGAGGAAGAAGACAGCAGCTGCGAAGGAAACGGAGAGGACAAGTACCGGAACGCTCACGAATATTCCTTTCTGCATCGTCGATGAAGAAGAAGAAGAAGAAGAGGAGAGAAACACCATTGATGATGATTGATGACGACGAGAAGAGAGAGATCTGTGTCGTTAAGGAAACTAGTGGAAGGTTTGTCACTTTGATTAGAGAGATACTTACTATAATTAGTATCTCAACTTTTGATTAAGATCGTAATTACTGAACTTGAAAAGCTGTTAATTTTTTTTATTTAATGAATAAATAATACTCTAATACTGTATACTATTGGATGAATTCTCAAATTTTAAATTTATCTTTCAATATTTGATTATTAATTTTTTATATTATTTTAATAGATATTTAAGATAAAGATGTTTTAAAAATGTTGAATGCTATATATCTATCTATCTTTATCATTAAAAAAATCTTCTAAGGCTGGAAAGTATTATTTTCTCTATAAAAATCTTTAGTCAGAGCGATTTCTATAAGACAAATTCTCTTAGATAACCCTTTTTAGTTAGTTTGTCACAAAAATAGTTTTTAAAGAAGAAAATAACCTAAATGTTTTTTTAAAAGCTAAAAATATCATTTATATGCATTTATACCCCTAGAGTTAACTAATTTGGACTTTAGGGTTTAGAGTAAAGAGGTGGGTTTGGGGTTAATGTTTCAAATTTCGAAAAAAAAAAAATCAAAATTTCGAAAAAAAAAAATCTATTTTGGTCATTTTATTTTTTGAAGGCTATTTTTGTGACAAAAACTTAAAAGGGCTATTTAAGAGAATTGACCTTTCTATAAATTCAATAATTAGTGGATTATCACATCTAGTTTACATATATTTGTAATTAATTACTCGTTTTTTTTTTTGTTGTTGTTGTAATCTTCGTCTTGTAATTACCGGTCTATGCTTAATTAAAATTGAGAAGTTTAAGCCAATAGGAAAACAACAACACATAAAAAAAGGAATTGATATAAGCTTATCCATAATAAATAAATAATATTTCAAGTAAGTCAAGCGAGCCTTGAAAGAGTCTGTGTTCATATACACATTTTCTCCTACCAAAAAAAAAACTCTTTTCCTCTCTTTCTTCCTCCGATTCTCCGAGCGCTCTAGCAAAAGGCAGAGGCTGCTCTTGTGTGACTTTTTTCGAATTTGTGTAAAATAATTTCGAGATTTTCAGATCAATCTGATTCCCCAAATCTCGATCCCTTCCCGCGCGAAAGATCGATTCTAGGGTTTCGGGTTTGAAAAGTGTGTTGCGGTTACTGAGTCTCGTAGTGAATCATCATCATCATCATCATCGATTACATCGAGAAGTTCAGATTAAAGGTATGCAGATTGTTTCTTCTACGACTTTATCCATAATAAAGCTGTGAAATTGATAGTATCGTAATCTGTCCCTCGTAATTTGTCTTTGGCCTTTTTCTGAGTTTGATCGTCTATTTCGAAAAAGTTGGGGTTTTTGCGAAGCTTATTATACAGTTTGTAGATTTACATTGGAACAGAGCTGATGATAATAACATTGGTATTGTTTACAGAGGAGGTTGTGCTGTTGTTTGTCTGGTTTTCCTTTCAGGATGCACAGGGTTGCAAGTTCCGGGAGTAATGGCGGTTCTGTCCGCACTCGCAAAGAGAAAAAGCTTACCTATGTCTTCAATGATGCCAACGACACAAAGGTCAGCTTCTTTTCGCACCAATTTGATTTTCTGCTAGCCTGCCATTCATGCTTGTGTTACCTTTTCTTTCTCATCTCAGCCCTGATTATGTTTCTCTTATGTAACTTTGCACGCTGCAGCACTGTGCTGGCATTAATTGCTTGGATGTGTTGAAGTCGTCTGTTTCCAGTGATCAGAGCTACCTCTTCACTGGAAGTCGTGATGGTACACTCAAGAGATGGGCTTTTGACCAGGATACGACCTTTTGCTCTGCTACCTTTGAGTCTCATGTTGATTGGGTATGGACTTTTTTCTTTCTAACTGTATTGGAACGATTAGTAATTAGGATCATGTGTTTCCTGAGGTGAGACTTGTGTTGTTGTACATTTGATCATTTTAAACCTCACTCGTTGTTGATTGTTCAGGTGAATGACGCTGCTTTGGCTGGTGAAAGCACTCTTGTTTCTTGTTCCTCAGACACTACGGTCAAGGTTTTGTGAATTTCTTACCGTTGCTTGCAGTATTTATCCTTCTTTTTAATGTTTCTTTTGGTACCACCATATCGGGTTCTAAATGCGGCTTAATTTTTCTGTCACACTCTAGACATGGGACAGCT
Organism: Sinapis alba; assembly: GCA_012274485.2. Lineage (NCBI taxonomy): Eukaryota > Viridiplantae > Streptophyta > Magnoliopsida > Brassicales > Brassicaceae > Sinapis > Sinapis alba. The sequence continues at coordinate 125,221 of MU106266.1, forward strand.
TATCAGACGGAGTCTGTACGAGGACTTTCCGTCAACACTCGGACTATGTTACTTGTTTGGCAGTTGCGGCAAAAAATGTAATTTTTATTCTTCCATGCTTTTTTAAATGTATAGTTGCACCTGGTGCGCATTTTGTACGATATATGAACTTATTGTTACCACATTCTGATACTATCTTGATGTCGTAACTATTAGAGCAATGTTGTTGCATCTGGTGGCCTTGGCGGGGAGGTTTTTATATGGGATATCGAAGCTGCTTTATCACCAGTTGCGAAGCCTAACGATGCAATGGAAGAAAGCTCTGCAAATGGTGCAAATGGTCTTGGGAACTCTCAGCCCGTTACAAGTTTAAGAAACGTTGGTTCGAGCAACAATATCTCTGTGCAGTCATCACCATCCCATGGGTACGCACCAACAATTGCCAAAGGCCATAAGGAGTCCGTCTATGCTTTGGCGATGAATGATGCAGGGACGATGCTCGTCTCTGGTGGAACAGAGAAGGTACTCATACAATTAAGGCTGCTGAGAATATACCTGATACCAAGAACACACACAATATTTTGGTTTATGTATTCAGAATGCTACTCTGTTCTTTTTGTTTATTGCAGGTTTTACGTGTCTGGGACCCTAGAAGTGGTTCAAAAACTATGAAGCTGAGGGGGCACACAGATAATGTCAGAGTGCTGCTTCTAGACTCAACTGGCAGGTGAGTTTTCCTGTTTTATTATAAGTGTTCACTCCAGCAATGGTTGCTCTTGGGTCCTTTAAGTGTCTATTTTCTTCTCTGTCTGATATATTTCGCTTGTGTTTCTCACCTTGATACTGCAGGTTTTGCTTGTCTGGGTCCTCTGATTCTATGATAAGGTCTTTATCCTTTTTTAAAAAAATACTTCATACTATGAGCCCTGTGGCTGTGGCTGTAGTTATTATTTCATTTCTTCTAACTGGTTCTACATTCGTTTTTAGACTTTGGGATCTAGGTCAGCAGCGATGTCTTCATACCTACGCGGTGCATACCGATTCTGTTTGGGCGCTTGCATGCACTCCATCATTTACTCATGTTTATAGCGGTGGAAGAGACCAATCTGTGAGTAGACTCCAAAATTTTCCTCCAAAGTATTAACTTCCCTTTTGTATTCCATTTATGTGGTTTTGTTTCTGTCAGTTATACTTGACAGACTTGGCAACAAGAGAGAGCGTTTTGATGTGTAATAAGGAACATCCGATTCAGCAATTAGCGTTGCAAGATGATAGTATATGGGTTGCAACAATAGATTCCTCTGTAGAGAGATGGCCCGCCGAAGTACAGAGTCCTCAAAAGGTCTTTCAACGAGGTGGCTCTTTCTTGGCTGGGAATTTGTCTTTTAATAGGGCGAGAGTGTCCTTGGAAGGACTAAATCCAGTAAGAACAGTATAATTTCTTCCCTTAAATGCTTCTGTTTAACCTTTTTAAGCCAATGCGTCTAATTTTTGGCTTCTCTGCAGCCCCCTGCCTACAAGGAGCCTTTAACGACTATTCCAGGAAGCCACCCGATTGTGCAGCATGAGATTTTGAATAATAAAAGGCAAATCTTAACCAAGGTGAAATGAACTTTTCTGAAGGCTTGGTAAGACCACCGTTGATAGACTTGTGGAAGGGTCGATTACATCTGCTTTTTTCTTTCTTTTGCAGGACGCAGGTGACTCAGTTAAACTATGGGATATAACTAAGGGTGTTGTGGTAGAGGATTATGGGAAGGTCTCTGTGAAACTTAGGCTTCTTGTTTGAGTTTCTGGTAGATTATATGTACATGCTGCTGTAATCCTGAAATTATATGTTTCCATGTTCGCAGATATCATTTGAAGAGAAGAAAGAAGAACTGTTTGAAATGGTAAGTCGCTTTGATACATTTTCAAAGATATGATTCTTTTTCTTAGCGAGACTAGCAGATTTGTGTAACTTTATAATAATATTGTTCATCTCTGCGTTTTCAGGTAAGCATTCCATCATGGTTTACTGTGGATACACGACTTGGATGCTTATCCTTACATTTGGAGACTCCACAATGCTTCTCTGCTGAGATGTATTCAGCAGACCTCAAAATTTCCGGGCGACCTGAAGATGATAAGGTAGTAAAACGCCTGCATATTTACTTATGTTGAAGTTAACTAGAAACTTAAATCTCACTGTTACACAGCGCTAACGGATCTTTTGTCATTTGGATTGTGTGATTTGTAGATTAATCTAGGTCGTGAAACACTGAAAGGCTTGCTGGGTCATTGGCTGGCAAAGAAGAAGCACAAACCAAAACCCCAAGTTGTTGCCACTGGAGATATTCTATCCGTAAAAGATACCAAAAAGAATCTGATTGCATCCAAAAGTGAAGACAGCAGTGCTGCGAATGATCCAGTGTATCCTCCATTTGAGTTTCCTTCTGTCTCCCCTCCGTCCATCATCACTGAGGGTTCTCAAGGAGGTCCATGGAGGAAGAAGATAACTGAGTTTATCGGTACTGAAGATGAGAAGGACTTCCCGTTGTGGTGTCTGGACGCAGTCTTGAACAATCGTCTTCCACCTAGAGAAAATACAAAGTATATGACACCAACTTGTTCTCTAATAAAAAAATTAGTTTGGACTTTTAGAAGAATAGATAAAGCCGTCACCGTCTTGCTTAAACATCTTACTTCGAAAGGTTTTCAAAATTTTCAGATTAAGCTTCTTCCTGCATCCATGTGAAGGCTCAAATGTGCAGGTGGTCACACTAGGGAAACTTAGTGCACCTCGGATCTTAAGAGTTCACAAGGTGAAATTATCCGTAAATTAAACCTACAGTTATGTCTGCACTTTCTGTTACTCAGTGGCTTCTTTTTGGCGGCTACTGTAGGTTACCAATTACGTTGTGGAAAAGATGGTCCTTGATAGTCCGTTGGATAGTTTAGCTATTGATGGAGCAAGTGTTTTAGGCGGACCACAGCAACTGTTTGCAGGAAGTGGACTGTTACCGTCTGGATCAAAGCCTTGGCAGAAACTCAAACCTTCCATTGAGATCTTATGCAATAACAAGGTAAGTCAGTTTACAAGGAACCCAACAATGTTTCAACTTCTGATTGAATGCTGAGAATTTATGTTCCCAAGGAACAAAAAATTGGTTCACTGGTCTTATCTATCATTTGCAATTGATGGCTGAACAAGGTTGTTTTTTGCTGTGATTATCATATCAGGTCTTATCTCCATTGATGAGTTTGGCAACTGTGCGGACGTATATATGGAAGAAACCTGAGGATCTAATCCTCAACTACAGGGTGGCTATAGCTAGATAACTTTTGAGGTAAATTACTCGGAGAAGGTGAAAAACTCTTGAAAAATGCATTATGTCCATGTGTTTGTCAAGATAAAAGTTTGTGGAACACCAACCTCAGGCTCCATCTTTCCTGATGGTTTTTAATTTGAGAGATGATTTCATTTTAGGTTTATACATCAGAAAGAACTAAGAAGATAGAGACCTGACCTTAGTAGATTTCTCTTTTTTTTTTTACATTTGAAACAGTGATAGGAACATATTTTAAAATGAATATCACCATGCCCTTTATTGCCTTACAGATTTGTCACCGGGCAAGTTTCTAGTTCCCAAAGTGGAAGATGCTGCTTCATTTAAACACAATGGAAGTCTATATAGCTTTTCAATGTTTGTTCATCCTGAAAGCATATATAAATCTTGGTTTAGTTTACTCAGCTTCATGCTGAAGAATAATTATGTTCTCTGGAGCTCGGACTCTTAGGAAGTGGGTGTGGTTGATGCGGAGCCATCGATAAAAGGTCCAAGACTTCAGATGAGATGGTGTCGAAAACTTTACTAATCTATTTGTACATTAGCTTTGAGGTTTGTGAGGAAAGAAAAGAAAAAAACTTGTTTTTAATTATTCCCTGCAACAATAAAACAACCAATGCTCTGTATCTCAAGCAATCTCCCTGGGTGTTTTGGTTACTAAACCGAACTATCCTGAAACCACAAGTAATATTTGATTAACCGAAATAAAAACTGGACCAGCAAAGTGAATCTGAACTGAAATTGTAGTTCTATTTACTGTTCAACTGAACCAAGTTTGGTAAGATTTCTTCCAAACCAAGAGAAGATTAACTTGGGCCCAGCTAAATCATTATCGTGGCTTAAATTGTTTTATTATGCCCTTTTAAATTATTATTATATTGGATCCATTAAGCTGAAACATAAACCGTCGTTTAGTCCAAGGGGCTTGTTGTTGTTGGTTATTGTGGGCCAAAAAAACTAACCCAACCAACCGAATCTAGAATCGACCAAACCCAACCGAAGCATATATCTGAACTATTTGATTAAAATTTTTATCCACCCGAACAGTGGGCCATGAATTCTAATTTGATCTGGCTGGTACGTAGGTTTTGGTTAAGACAGGTTTTCACAACATACCTATCAATTTAATTATGTAAGGCAATATATATAGTCCGGTTCCTGGGCTCGTACATAAGTAGTACTGATGGGCTGAATACTTGCATGGTTTAAGACTTAACAGGCCTAGCAAGGCCCATATATTACCTAACGACGTCGTTTCGGATGCATCAAGCTTATAAATGTAGCCAGCTACCTTGGGGACAACACGCTCTTTGTACACTCCGCCATCTTTACATCTCTTTCTCGAGCAGATCTCTCGTGAACAGAGACAATGGCGACCACTTTCAGCGCCTCGGTCTCCACGCAAGCCACTTCTCTGGTAATAATAATATCTTCTTGTTCTTTTTTTCCTCTAAAAATCGTCACTTTGTTTTCCAGATTCGCTCTGATCGTTACGTTTTTTTAAGATCATTTTGCATCTGATTCTGATATTATCTGTTTGTTGATTGTTTTGAGAGTTTAAAAAGATGTTAGCTTTATCAATCTCCTTCGATCTGCTGATTTGTTGAATCACATCTTGCGAAGATACTACTACAGAACATGGAGTTGTGTGTGTTTTGAATTGAAAATGTTTTGTTGTTGTATTGATGAATAACAGGCAGCAGCATCAACAACGAGGATTAGTTTCCAAAAGCCTGCTTTTGTAAAGACTAATCTCTCCTTCAACCTACGCCGTTCAATCCCCATGCGCCTCTCAGTTTCTTGCGCGGTATGTTCTGTGTTTTTTTGTACACCACTGAGCCTTTTCTTGCGTTTGTTGACATAATTAGTTTTGTCTATTTTGGTTTTATTAGGCCAAACCAGAGACAGTACAGAAAGTGTCTGAGATTGTGAAGAAGCAACTATCATTGAAAGAGGATCAAAAGGTCGATGCAGGAACCAAATTTGCCGATCTTGGAGCAGATTCTCTCGACACTGTAACTCATACAATCATTCTCTATGTGAATACAGTACTTGTGGAGTCTTCTATTAATACTGATGATTAAGTGAGTGGTTTTGCAGGTTGAGATAGTGATGGGTTTAGAAGAAGAATTTGGTATCGAAATGGCGGAAGAGAAAGCACAGAAGATTGCAACGGTTGAGCAAGCTGCTGAACTCATTGAAGAGCTCATGCTACTGAAGAAGTAATTTTTAGTATAATCACCTCTCTCTCAATGAAGTTAAACCCATAAGGCTTTGCGTTTGTTGTTTTCATATCTTTTTCAGTCGTTTTCTTTAATGTGTCAAGAAGGTACTCTTGTCTTTGTCCTAGTGGTTTTAGTAGTATCTGTATTCACGGATTGCTATTCTTCTCCTGAAACTTTTGGTGTTTGAAAATTTAGAATAACATTGAATGAATCTTATTTACATATGAATGTTATGTTCTTTTTCTTTCTGAATAAAACAAACTGTTATATCATAATGTACAAGGGGTCTTTACACATGCATAATAGGAGTAGGCCCTAAAAGACAGTGACAATAGCTTAGTTTATAAGCAGTCCTATTCACCTTGTATATACAGATTCTTATTACTCCCAATCGGCATCAAAGAATCCAGCATCTTTCATCTCTGAATAGTAGACGTTCTCTAAGTTCAGATCTTCTTCCTGCAAAGCAAAACCAAGTTAAATTCAGCACAAAATCATGTGAACATGCAACAACCGCATGCCTAGGGGTGTTTGGGTGATGGTGTTATAGCGATGAAGAAGATGATGGTGATATGGTGAGAAACTGATGAATTACGTGTTTATGGGGGCATCGATACATATAACATGTACAGAGAAAGAGATGTTGAGATGAGGGACTTACCTGGAAAAAGTCTGCAAGGAAAGTAACATAGAGAAGAGGAAGATAGAAGGCGTGGTAACAAACGCTTGTGATCCCATACAACCTGCGAGAATTTTCAAATTTTATCTTCTTACGTTCAAGAAACAAGAGGAATCTGACTAAACGACATTTAAATCAGATAAGGATTTTACCATAATCCAAAATGAGCGCCGTTTGCAGCAAGAGTACATGCAAATAGGGAGAGTCCATTTAAGGCGAGCATGCAAGTTATGTACTTATAGAAAGCAGGTCTTGCTGTGAAAACGAAAATGAAAAACTCATAAGATGAGTGACAGAAACCAAAGAACAAGTACGCAACCATAAGGAGGACATGAGTGGTCGATGTGAATTTTACCTGGTAATCTTTCTCTCCACTTAGAGTTGTACATGAAGAATATCATCCCATAAACGCCCGCAAGCAAGAGCTTGTGGATGACCCATAATCCCCATTTGACCTTTTGTATATGTTCATTGTTGTCAATAAACAACTGTACCCCAAATCCAAAGAGATAGATCGTCTGAAACGAATAATGAAAGCTCTAACGGATTAAGCTAAAGGTAAAAGAACAACCAGAGAGTGAAAGGTCGCATATATCTCATCTTGACAGTTATAAAGACAAAGGTACCTTGAGAAGCAAATCAAGACCTATAACAAGGCCAGAGATGAGGAAAGTTCGTGTCAATGCTTCAGCGCCACTTGCATAGTTTCCTTGGAACAGAAAGGCAACCAAGCTTACTTCCAGAAACAACATTCCAGATGTTGTGAACAAAGTCAAAACATTCCAAACTACTTCTTTCCCAGGTGTGCATTCCCATGCCTAAAACATAAGATCAAGTTAAACTTACAAATTCAAAAACAGAGCAACTTGTTAACACAGGACATCTAATCTGCAGTTAGAAAGTAAACCAAGTAAAAACATTTTTCTTTTTAGGCAGCATCTAAACATAACCAATTTAACCATTACAGCCTTACACCAAATCCAGAAGCTTAAAGTTTGTACCTTTACTGAGCCTAAAGAAGTTTTTCCAATGTAAAGTTGTGATCTTCTAGATGCAACCTAACTCTTAGGATGCATCTTTTCATACCCAATCAATTAACATTTACATCTTACACCAAATCCAGAAGCTTAAAGTTTGTACTTTTACTGAGCCTAAAGAAGTTTTTTCAATGTAAAGTTCTGATCTTTCAGATGCAACATAACTCTACTGGGATGCATCTTTTCATACCCAATCAATTAAAATTTACACCAAATCCAGAAGCTCTTTCTCTATATACCTTAACTGAGCCTTAAAAACAGTCTAAATTGCTTAATTTCGTCTCAGCGGTGCTCGAACCAGAGACCTCTACAACATCATAGTATGAATCCAAATTAAAAAGGAAACAAACAAACAAACCTGAAGGCAACACCAAGCAAGATTGAGCAAGCTAACAAGCCAAAGGCATCCGTAATAAGCGATCATAATGTAAGATCTCCGACTCGACAGCTTCGACAAGCTCTTCCTCGCCTCGTACGCTAAGTAAGCCACGAATAGAATAGCTGCTACAACCAGAACCGTGTTGTGAAGAAACCCATGGCACTTCCCGACCCATCCGCCGATAAAATCTCCGGTGGCCGTTGAATTAGGGCTTAACCGTGAAATCACGAAAGGTGACTCCGCGATCTCGCCGAGAACTCGCATCTTGGCTCGATTGCACGAATCCCTAATTCCAGAAAAGGACAAACGATTCGAGATTTGTTGGGAATACGTATGATCCTGCTCGCTAACGACCAGGTCGATACAGTGAGGCGAATATTAGTAAATTATACAAAAATTAAAAGGGTGCAATAGATAACTAAATAAATACTGGGAGGAAATGTAGAAATGAAATAACTTAAAGGCCCTTTTAGAAAATATAATAGTATATTGGGGTGACAAGTATAAATAGATAAGTAGAAGACAACACGCTTCTGTAATCCGACCGTTGAAAGCCACGCGCCGTTTCTGCCTTAACGACCTGATCGTTCCCGCGAAATTTCCGCTGCTACAAAAAATGAAAGTTTCCTCTTCAAATCATACACAAACAGGCTTGGCTTTCATATTTTTGGAGGAGAGCTAAGAACCATGATACTGTAGCTGATGAGCTATTGGATAAACCAAGGGACTCGATCTGCCACATCACAAGACGACGATGTTGATGTTACACTCAATAAGATCTAATGCAAGCGAAAGAGAAATAGTCTCTTCTTTCTTTCTCATTATGTAATGGAATCACAGCTTTGGTAGAGATCAAGAAAAGGGCTTGACCATGAATCCAACCCTTCTTTCTCATCTTGATCACTCTTTCTGATCTTCTCTTAACTCTTTCTTCTTCTCGTTTTTCACACTTCCACTCTTTAAACACATGACACAACACAGTTAGAAACAAACTAATTTCTCATTTGAATGCATTTTTGTTTACTTCAACTCAATGACTAACTGAATTTTCAACAAATAGGATAAATAAGGTAGCTTTAGAGATAAACAGTCACTAAAGCAGCCAGAAAAACCCACAGAAACAGTATTCGTAGATTTTATTTAGGCTCTAAAACAAAAATAAACAAGTCTGCATGCAACACCAGGAATGGTCTTAGATGCAACCAAACTAACATCAAAAGCTGAAACATCATAACAAGCAAATGAAGCCACGAAATAGCTAAAAAGGGCTCAAAAAGATTCTGTAGCTTAATCAAACAAACAAACTCCAACAGATGATCGATCAAACTCGATATCTGGATGTTTGAGGTCAACTTCTTCAATCCTTTCCGCAACATCTTCAAGGAAAAAATAAGAAGAAGAATTGCATTTAGGCACAAGCAGCTTTTGATTAACAGTTTGCCTATTAGAAGAAGAAAAAAAGGGAAGCTCTTCAAAATTGCTTTATACCTTTTATATCTCTTTTTGGAACCACAGGGACAAAGTGCATTGCGGCTGATCTGCCCACTTTTGGCTAAGTTTGATCTCGCCATATCCATCGGGGTTGTCCCCATCATTTTTTGCAGCTTCAACAGACCAAAGATAACACATTCAGTAAAGTAACCAAACAATGATCTGTCTGCATTGTAAACGAATATCTTAACAACCAACATGGTGCAAGAAGGTACTCCAGTTACTAACCAATGAATGTTAAATCCAACCAAGCATGCAAAACAACCAAGCTAAAAACTAGATCTTATTATATCAAGGGAGAGGGCCTGTTCTTGTGCCCAGGATAGTCTGTTTAATGTAGAAACATAAAAAAGTAAGCTTGATTGAAAAGGTCAAGAGAGAGAGTGTCCATGTACAATCTCAATCGCTCTAAAGCAATGTTTTAAGTCTGGAAAAGTAGAGATCATACAAAAGTAAGCTATAAGCAAAATGAGTATATAAGGTCTCAGAAGAATACATCTCCCATATTCGTTGGTAATGGTTTGCCACCTTCTTTTAACTCTGTCATCTTCTTGTGAGCTTGCCTAGCCCAAGTAAACTTGGACAGCGTATTCTCCACATCCGCTATGGTGCAGTTACATTGCTTAGCCGCATCTTGCTTTTGACTCGCTTGCAGATTCTACATATCAAGAAACCTAGTGCTACAGTCAAGAGACTTGACTAACAAGATGATCTTTTGCCTTTTGTAAGGACATTTGATGTTAAAGAAAGAAACCAACCTCTCCTGTAGCATCACGAGCTCCAAGATACCTCATAATGGCTTCTTGTTTCTCGAATGCATCTGCAAAAGTGGCCTCGCTGCTTCGACCCACAATGTACTGCTTGAACTTCCCTAACCTTTTAGCATTCTTCAACTCATCGGCGAATCCTAGAATCAGTTTTGGCATCCAAAAGAGACAACCTTTGATATGAGTCCATACTCAAACCAAACACACAACAGTTCCAACTTTAGAGAAAAGGTAAGAACTTTAGCATTCTTCTGATTCATAGAAGAATCCTAGAACCAGTTTTGCATCCAAAGAGACAACCTTTCAGTTTAACTCAGTGTAATAACTTACGGAGAAGAGTGAAGTCTTCAACGGGTAGATTTGATTGTTCCACGGGAGTATCCTTATTTCCTGTAAAGACACCTTTGATCGAATCCATCCATCCATGACGCGTCGCTGTGGAGGTGATTGATCGGTGCTGAGACGGAATCGGAGGACCACCGGAGGAGATGTAGAGCGAATTTGCAGAAGATGACGAAGAGAAAATTGGATCGGATCTTAACCGGAAAATGTACTTGAGGGCTCTTGAATATGACATTTGATGTCTTTGGAAGATGATTTCTGGAACAATTAGGGTTTTAGGGTTTTTCTCAGGTAGTGTAGAGGAAGAAGATGGAGAAAAAAATAACTCACGGCCTCACCGTGTGGGAATCCGAAACGCAGCGTTTTGTCATATACAGTATCTTTTTGTCATATACAGTTTCTTTTTACTGATAAAGAGAAAATATAATATTTCTAGTCAAAATTCTGAAGACGTTTTGAAAATTAATACTCATGAAAATAAATAAGACATTAATAAAAGAATCTATGTATATTTATTATTTACTTTGACTAGGAACTACATATTTGCAATTTGCCTATAAATATAATAATGTAAACTCAACCTCTTTTGTTCAAAAAAAAACTCAACCTCTAAAACACCAGAAAAAATGAAGATCTCTTTCTCTTCTATTCTCCTCATACTAATTGTCGTTTTCATCACTTCTTCTTCAGGTAAATTCTTATTTTTTGTGTTATTTGTTTGATCATTTTCTATGTGAAAATGGAATGACAAATCATTGTTGAATACTTTTGGGTTAAACTGAAAAAAAAAATGAAACTTAAAACAATGTAATTTTGTTTTGATTATATGAATAGAAAACAATAAAATGGTAGGAGAAGCAAAGAAGTGTTTTGATGGGTGGAAATGTGAAGGAGAAGCCGAGTGCAGAGAAAAGTGCATTGCTGATCATAAAGGAAATGGAATATGTGATTTGTTCACTGCTTTTCCGGTTCCTAAGCAATGTCTTTGCCAATATGATTGCTAGTTTCTCCCTATGTATACAAAATAATGCTTCTTATATTATAATGGGTAAACATGTATTCCGTTTAATCTTATGTGATCAAAAGACTAAACTAATTCTAAGAGTTTAAATACATAATAATCATATATTTAAATAAAGAAATGAGTTGCATGATAAGAATTATGAGTAAAATATGATACAGGGACAAAAAATTACTTTAAAGTGATATATTTTCATCATTTGAGCACATGTAAATATCTTCTTACAATTGTATATTTGAAGATTCAAAGCACATATTGGATATGAATTATCTCATGAATATTGGGGAAAAGGAATAGCAACAAGAGCAGTGTCAATTGCAGTGCCGCGAGTGTTCAGTGACTTGTCTCATATTTTGAGGCTTCAAGCATTTGTTCAAACTCAAAACAAAGCATCCCAAAGAGTTCTTGAGAAGGTTGGGTTTCAAAGAGAGGGTTTGCTCAGGAAGTACAGTTATATCAAAGGTGCAATCCATGATGTATTTCTTTATAGTCTCTTGTCCTCTGATCTACTTCCTCTTCCATAATCCTCAATTAAAACTGCCTAGTATAAGTAATATGGATTTGAGAGATTCTATGTGGTCATTATATAATTAATAATGTTTCACTTATTTGGAAACCAAATTTGATGAAGTATCAAGAAATCAATGTTTTAAAGGATAGAGTCTAGGAAATGTAAATATCAAACCGATTTTTTTGGTAATTTTAACCAAACCGAACCAAGTCAGGTAGTGTTTCGTTGTGAATAAGCCTCATTCAAATGTTAAACTCTCTGCTTCAAGTCTCACTGAGTCGAATAATTGAGTTGATAAGTAACGTTCCCCACCGCTAGGGAAAACCACCTGAAAACCGGACAATAACCGATGTAGTTTTCATTAAAATCCGACCAAACCTTTGGTGAAGAAAGACCATTATGTTATGGCTTAATAACACTATGTTTCACTTACAACTATGAGCTTCCCGGCATTCTCTGGCCGCTTGGCCACCTTAATAGCAGCGGCTGCAGCAGCTCCGGAAGATATTCCCACCTATACATTTATCAGAAACGTTGGTTTAATGGTTTAAACCAAAACCAATTGAACCAAAGACTGTACCAGTAATCCTTCTTTGAGGGCAAGAAGTCTGGCTGTTTCAATAGCTTCCACACTTGGCACCTGAAGAAAACGAATAGGAGATTACAAACATCTCATTGTGCGTTTACAAAGACAAAAACAGATAAAAATCTCAGCTACATTACTTGAAGGATTTCATCAACAACGCTGAAATCCAAATTGTCCGGTACGATACCAGCTCCAATACCTTGGATCAAATGTGGACCTAGAAACCGTGAACCGATCAAGAAAGAGACTTGAACAGCAAGGAACTCCACCAACTAATGATGTTCTAGTTATGTATTTATATGAGACTCAAAGTCAAAACAAACTCTTTTACCTGGTTGCCCTCCACTGAGTACAGCACTCTCTGTAGGTTCCACTCCATAAACCTGTTGATAAAAACAAGTGCTTGAAAAAAGAAAAAGAAACTCAAATGTTTCTCATGATAAGACTATGGACTTGTAAATATAAGTATGTTGTACCTTCAAGTCTTTATTCTTCTCCTTGAGGAACTTTCCTGATCCGGAAATGGTTCCACCAGTCCCAACACCAGCCACCAATATATCTACTTCCCCTGCAGAGTCTCTCCATATCTCTGGACCCGTGGTTTGATAATGAGTCTGCAATAAAAACCATTTTAGTATGATACCATCTGGAATGTGAAAGTGAAAAGGAGAGTCTATGTTACATACTTGTGGGTTTGAAGGGTTCTTGAACTGATGTAGTATGATACCATCTGGAGTTTTGCTTAATATCTCTTCGGCTTTGTCTAGTAATCCTTGAACTCCTTTCATCGTGTCTGTGAGGTGAACCTCTGCACCTAATGCTAATAGAATGATCTTTCTCTCAAGGCTCATTGTTTCAGGCATTGTGAGTACAACTTTGTAGCCTCTAGCTGCCCCAACAAATGCTAAACCGATCCCGGTGTTACCAGAAGTTGGCTCAATCAATGTGCTCTGAAGTAGTAGTAGTAGTAGTAGTGATATCACCAAGATTTTAGCTACAAGGTTTGATTTTAGTGTTTTAAAAACGGATTGTAGTATCTAATCGTTGTACCTTGCCTGGAGTAATCAGTCCCTTGTCTTCTGCATCTTTAATCATACCATAAGCAATTCTTGATCATTCAAAGAAAGAAAAAAAATATCAGAAAACAAATGTATGTGTTGGAGTAAACAAGAGAGAGTGTTTTGTAAGTGATATATACCGCTCCTTGACACTAGAGCAAGGCTCCATCATCTCAAGCTTAGCGGCGATACGAGCAACACAACCATCTACGATGTTATTCAGGTACACCATTGGAGTGTTACCTATCAACTGTCACAGAATGCAAAACACATGAGACTTAAGTACAAACTGTTCTTTTTTTACAATGGAACAATAAGTGAAAAGAGTTAAAAGATATGGAGTTACTTGAGTCACGTCATCCTTGATAGAGCACGCCATGCTAAAGACAGAACCTGTAAGGAGCAAAAAAAGATAGTGTCATCTTTCAAACTGCTTCAGACCCAAATCGGTGGGATCTGAAACCAAGTATGAATTATTAAGCCAAACTCGAAATAATTCAAAACCAAGATTAAGAACCAGAATTGAACATGGGACAACATGAGAGTATATGTATCAAACTAATATCAAGATTTAAGAGTTTAAACAAGTGAGTTTCTTAGTGACTGAGTAATGCAAAACAATGTGAGAAACTATTTTCAAGTTGGAAAATTTAGGAGGGAAAGGGAAGAACAAGTACAAGAGAGCTCTTTACCAAGTACGAGATCCAAATCTAAGAAGAAGAAGAAGAAGAAAAATAATTGAAAAAGATCCAAATCTAAGAAGAAGAAGAAAAATAATTGAAAAAGGTACTTGCCTTTGACAAAAGACAACGGAAACAAGATAAACAAGAGCAATTATTAAAGTACAGAGCAAAATTTTTTTATTTTTTTTTTTTGGTATGAAGTTCAGAGCAATAATTGCTGTAAACAAAGTGAAAATGACAACACAAGCTCGTGCGTATATATACATTTTTAAAAGCCAATATATAAACTAATTTTTTTTTTACTTTTCTGGTCTTACCAATCTTGATTTCTCGAACAGGTCAACTGGTCAAGACCAAAGTAACCAGCAAGTGGGTACACGAGGATTGGTGCGCGCTTTGTGATTGGGTGGTAAAGGCACGAGAATCTTCATTCCAACCAGGGGTAGTTTCGGTATTTCATAAAATTAAAAACGTCTGCGAATAGGCAAGTAGTCAACCACTCCCTAGACGCACTTGCTTATTATTGCGGTCAGTTGTGTCCTGACGTATCTCGGTCCGAACCAAAAGTCAATTTAACTTGTAATGAACGAAACAGGCTATTTATCTTTTCTCTAATCACTTTAATTTTGAACCAAAAAAAAAAAAAAGAGTGAAACAAGTAAAGAAGCTCCAGATTAAGTGTAGTTGGAGAAAAAGAAAATCTAGAAGTAGATATTGGCTTGAGATCTCACTTCTTCTTGGGATCACCAGCCTTGGTCTGCAATGTAAAGCAAAGGAAAAAAAAAATGATCAACCAAACACGTTTAAAGAGTGTCGTTAGCAACAGTAATCTCACCTTCTTAACACCACGTATCTTCTTGGCACGGTTCTTCCTTTCCTTAATTTGTTTCCTTGATTTCTCAATAATCTTGGCGTCGAGACCATTCTGCAAATCACATAGACAACCAAATTTATCTATTAAACTTTTTCTGTTTTATTTTAATTGTCATTTTCTGATTTATCGTCTCCTTCAGGTAGAGAATGCACAGTAAAGCTGTAGTTTAAAGTATAATAAAGATCCTTATTGGGATTTACTAATTTTAATGGGCTCTAACTTATAGGGGTTACTGTACATCCTATTCTACAAAACGAAACACGTTTTGAGTTCGTAGCTAAACAAAGCCCAATGGGTTTAAGTATTTTTATTAATAAAACGAAACACACTTTGAATTTCATTAGTTATCTAATAAACAAAACATGAAGAGACAAAATAAGCCCAGTGGGTAATGGACCTATTTATTTACACAGCCTGGTATATTTATTCGCATGTGTAATATTTTACTTAGATATTCTAGCTATTTCATTTTTTTTTTTTTTGAAACACAGCTATTTCATTAATATAACAAGAATTTTTGTACTTGACAAAAAAACTGAAAAAGTTAAAACTTTTGGGGAAGAAGAGTAGTTAATTATATAGATAAAACTATTAATTAATAAACAAGTTAGTTGGTCTTATTAGCCACACACGAATGTTCAGATGAGACGGCTTTCCACCCAAAAGATATACTCCAATTGAAGGCTGTATTCTGATTCGACCACAAGTTTAAGATCGACATAACAAGTAGTGTCGTATCTATATTAGGACAAAACACAACAGCATCTACTTGATTATTAGTTAGTTGCTTGCCGGTGATGACCCTCTTTGCATTATGTTACATAATAATGGACGACTTTATATAATACTAGTATGTATCAAATGGTGTAATTTCAAATAACAATTAATATTTGAATGAAGAAGATTTAAAGAACCGACAAGAAAAATAAGTGGAGGGAGATACGAGAAGAATGGTTGGCACTGAAGTGGAGTTGGGTACTAAAAGGGTACGTTTGATCTGTACATATTCAATACCACATGTCATCCATATAACGATCATTTATAAGATTTTGTTTCATAAGGCTCTTTTAAGATCAATTATTACTATCTTCTTTTAATGTGGGTGTTCAACCTTATTCAATTCTTCATACTATGTCCCTATCATTTTTCATTTATCTTTTTTATTCGCTTACTTCTACTGAATTTTCTTTTGAATTTAGGCATACATATACATCATGAAATATGTCTACTTTTCCTTTCAACATTAAGTGTGGTTAGGGTCGTCTAATCGTTTTTGTTTGGTATTGTTAATCAACATCTTACAATATCTTTGGCAGACGGTATATAAAATATTTATTTTCTGAAAAGTATATTTTACGACTCATGTATCGCCAAAACCCCATGTTTATGGAGTAAAACTGAATATATTCACTTATAGTTTTTACATAAATATTATTAGATTCACCATTTTTTCTTCGAGTGTTTTCTACTACTACCAAAAAATGATAATTGCTGGCTTGTGATTGCATGGGAAAGGCACAAGAAACATGAAACCCCCTATTTACGTAAATTATTTAAATAATATTAGTCATAACGAGCACAATGATCACCTAACATATCATAGAAGATATTTCATCATCGTCTGCATATATCTTAGATCTCCAAGATATGATCTGATGAGCTTCCGAACTTCCTAGTAGAATAAAACCTATAGTTTATCTAGGCTTACCACATGATCAGAGTCACATGTCATTGTAAAATAATTGATGCGTGTGAAGTTTTTTTTTTTTTTTTTTTTTTTGGGTNAATTTTTTTTTTTTTTTTTTTTTTTTGGGTGTTTTATATACATGTATCTATAATTTATACATGCTTAAGATTCCGAGTGAAAGTTCTTTACAAATATCTACTCTCATTTGTCACATCTATTTTTCCATATTGTAGTTCGTTTATCGTTTTGTCGTTGAGTATATTTTAGATTGTAATCGATTCATGAGTTTTTTTGGACATTTAATTAATATAAGAAGTTGATGTAAAAGAAAATTATTTACAAAATAGGCTGATAGTAATAGGTTTGTCATAGAGTTATTTGCGAGTTGAGACTTCATTTTCAGTCACTATTGGAAGTTTAAACCAGGCGCAGAATTAAATTTTAGAATCTTGTATTGTTGTGTAGATATTGACAAACAAATAAAAGTCTCACTGAAACGGTCCAACTATTTACACTATGATCATATAGTAACGACAGACCAACCATGTTATGTGTATATATATAAAAAAAAATTGGGTTAAAATGAAATGAAAGATAGTTGACGAAGACAAACATAAAGTGAAAAAATACAGAGGCATGTGGATGAACCCAATTTTCTAGTAGACTGGTCGGCACTAGAACATGGTCATGTCCCGGCCATAAGCTGCGGTGGGGTTTCCCTTTTCATTGACTATTTTGGCCTTGTCTGTCTTATTCCTTCCATTTCAATTTACAATATCCGAACGTCCTAAAGAAACTGTACACACAAGTTGTAAAAAAAAATTTGTAATTTTTTTTTTTTTTTAATTTTCATTCGTTTATTTAAATTATTGTAGCAATTTAATTTTTCCATCCCAAGTTTTATTGTGAAAACTAAAGTTAGTAAGTTTGCTTTACTACATTAATCAATAATTCGTTCTATTATTTGTTGTGATCAATTCATATCCTTTTACCAAAAAAATCAATTCATATCCAACCTGTTTCTCTCCCACATGCATTTAATGGAACCTTGAAAACGAAATGATAATAGCTAAATTATATAGTATTATAAAATGAAATGAAACGAATTTTAAATCATAGAAATACTTCAATTAATTTGAAAGGGAATTTTTTTATTGTTGAGTCACTTGATATGAGTATTATATACTGATTTATGTTGCTAAAAAGTATTTAAAAACAACTTGCTAGATATAAAACTTCAAATATTTTTATAGGGAATTTGTCAAATAGATTTTTTAATTTGAGAAACTTTTGCTAAGTCTCTTTAAAAAATTCAAAAAAATATTTAAATATTAATATTTATGGTGAAAATTTTAGTTAAGAAATTCTTATGCGCATGACCAATGATTTATCTCTTAGAAATGAATTAATTAAACAAATTCAAATATTTTCATAAAACTTTATCAAGGTTTTCACAAACTAAATTCTCGAGTGGACAGAATGGTATATTGTTGCAAGAATAACCCCAACAGAAATTAACGAGGCTCTCTTAAGTATACTCGTGTGGTAAGTGGTAACCCTGTAACAGTCTTATAAGTTATAACACGAAACAATATGTATACATAGACAAAAACACAACGTAATCAAGATTCAATGGCATCGACAGGAAGTGACGTTGTTCTTTTAAGACATTTTGGTAGCAATCTTTCTCCACACGTCTTCTCTTTAACCTCATCTTCGGAGTGGGTTTGTTCCGGCCGCCACCTAGAATTTAACTGCTCATCCTGCATCTCTCTGACCTCTATTTGGCACTTGGCTTTAAGCCATCTCAACTCTTGTTGGACTTGATGTTCTGTTTTCTCAGCCACCTCATCACAGTATAAAGACGGCAAAAACGAGAACGATCCAGAGCCTGATAGATGGTTTAGAGCTTTACTTGCTTCACACGGAAACGTGATTTCAGGGTTTTCATATACTTCTTCTTCTTCCTCTTCTTCCTCTGAGTGGTTTTGACCTGAATCTATCGAGCTAAGCTCTCTGCTTTCCTGCTGTTGCTGCAACTTCCATATCTCTCTAAGACGAACCTCGGTTTCTCTTATTGTAATCTCCTCAAACCGACCATGAGTCTCACCACACCCGTTTCTGCAACATTGTGCAACGTTTGCTCCAGGGTTTGTCCTCAAGAAATCCATCACTGAGCCCATTGAGGTGCGGTTTGATACGCAGTTGCTGCAGATGTTTGCATTTGCAGCCGCTGCAGCAGCCGCAAGGGACTCTTCAAACTCAGGGCCTGGTCTCCAACTAGGCACAAGGTTAGATATCTCACCGTCTATCATGTTGGCTATCTTTGTGACTCCATGATCGTCCATATCAAGCTCAGCTACCATCTCTGTTGCAACGCTCAGTGCTGTGTCTGTCTCGATGTCAAACGGGAAGTAAATGTTTCGGACACGACCTGCAACAAATCGTTTTCTTACACTCTTGTTCATAGGTCATAGTCCTGGGCATATTATCCGAATGTCCAGCGCTAATAGGTCATGTAATAGTAAAGTGATTGTTGTTACCTTCTTTGTCAGTGATCCTAAGACGCAAGAACAAGCCACCATCATCTCTCCTCTTGCCTTTGATAGTTATATCAACATTACCAGAGCTCTTATCTTCTTCTTGATCATTTCCATTTCGACACTCAAAGAGCTCGATACCATGAGTCTCCTCTGTCTCAGCCCATCTGTTCTGATACTCATGGTGACCTTCATAACCATTTGAATACTGACGGTTCAAAGAGCCACTATTCGACGGGTAGTTGTAGTAATCAGCAAGATGATGCTGCTGCTGCTGCCTAACTAGTGGCCCATCCATATCAACTGATCTCAAATCAAACTCACCATCGTCTATACGTAGAAAAGGGTCATCTAGTAACTCACGAGCAGAGACTCTAAGTGAAACAGTGGCTAAACACTTCTCTATGAAGTATTTAACTTCAGGGTCTTTCACCTTGTACAATGCATCTGGTTTCTTCCCCTGAAACCACCAAACTTATTATTAAGCCTTTTGAAACAGAAAGAGATAATGGGAGAGTAGTCTCACCGACATAACTTTCTTGTAGATCTGAGCAGGATGTGTACACTCGCTGTAAGGGTAATCAAACGTAACCATCTCCAAAATGCACATACCAAAGGAGTATATATCAACAAGTTCGTTATAAGCTTCTTCGTAGACTTCAGGAGCCATGAACTCAGGCGTCCCTACACAAAAGACCATCAGAAACAAAACAAAAACAACTGAGGAGAAAAGTTTGATGTGTATACCTACGCAATGAGCAGCGTGGGACTTTCTCAAAATGGCAGCAAGGCCAAGATCTCCAATCTTGACCTCTCCTTGATTGCCATTAACGAAAATGTTGTCACATTTGAGATCTCTATGGATTACAGGAGGGTCATGGCTGTGTAGATAATGTAACCCTCTCAAGATTTGTCTACACCAATGCTTCACCGCTCTTATGTTCACTCTTTTATGCCTCAGTCTATACCTGAATGGATGATCCATTATCAAAACATTAGAGAGGGAGACAGAACAAGCTTGTTTTGCAAGAGAGAAAAGCTTACTGTCTTAAGGTGCCAGAAGTGAACATTTCAGTAACGAAATTGATGTTTCTGTTAGCTGTATCAACCCAAGAGGTGTAGAACTTCATGATGTTCTTGTGTTTAAGGGTCTTGAGGAGATGAATCTCACAGTAAAGCCTCTCGAGATCTTCAGGGCTTTGTAAGAAATCGTAGAGCTTTACTTGGTTCCATGCTACTTCTATCCCTTCATACTCATCAAATGCTCTGTAACTACAATAATCATCAAAAGGAACAAGATTTAATGTTTTTTTTGCAGAATCTGATATGGGTTTAGGTCAAAGCAATAAAAGAGATCCAAAAGAAGAAACTTTTCTGTTGGAAGATGGAAAAGTTTGAAACTTTAACCATCACCAGATCTAGAGAGAGGCTTACACAGTCTTTGAGGCTCCTTTACCCAGAACTTCATTATACTGCAAGAACAACAATAATTATTAATATAGAATAAAACTCAAGAAAGAAAATGATTAATAGAAGAGAGGAAAGAAAGTTTTACTCTTCCATATCTTCCAGTAGGATCAACTTCAACAAACTCAGAGTAATCTGGTTCTAGATAACTCAGATTGTTCATCTCTTCCTTCTCAATTAGAAAAAAATAAAATAAAAAGTATATAGTATAATAGATCTACCAATAAATATCTCTCTCCTTTTTTTTAATATATAGGTGAGTTTCTTATATCAGTGTTCTTCTTCATAACCATCACCTTGTTCTTCTAATAATAAGGAGTTGAACAAGGATGTAATGTAGATAAGAACAGTGTGTCTCTATTTACTCTCATTATTACATTATAATAAATACGATGACTAGTGTGTGAGAGTCTGAGAGAGAGGGAGATGGGTAGAGAAGGGGATTGGAGCTTAGAAAACAGACAAGCTGAGCTTTCTGCAATAGTTCAATGGAAGTTCTTTTTTTTTTTTTTTGGTGGGTTATTATTATTACAGAGAGATACAACCACCTCGTGAGAGAAAGACAAAGACGGTATGCGTTTCTTGCGGGACTGTGGTCCACAAAGGGGTAAAACTATAACAAAATATCAACAGTTATCTCTCTCTTTTTCTTCTTCTTTTGTCAACTGTTATACAAGTTTCGTTAGTAGCAACTAGCAAAGGTTTATACGGTCTACCTGCAACATTTTAGTTTTCCA